>JAVMKO010000011.1:61989344-62112426 GCA_032164245.1 Sternotherus odoratus
ACCAGCAGGGGGCGGGGCATGAGCGGGGGGGGGGGGGCACCACAGGCAAAGGTGCAGAGCCCTGATCGGAGCCATGAGAGGGGGCACACAGCCCTAGGAAGCTCAAAAAGCCTGTAGAAAGCATGGGGTCAGGGGCACAGGGCTCCGGCTCCAACCCCCGGCCAAAGCTGCAGGACAGACATGGGCGCAGGATCCTGGTTGCAAAGTCAGACCCAGCCTGCTCTGGGTAGAATCAGCATGTGCAGAGCAGGTGCCTCCTTTCCTTGGCTCTGCCATGAGCAAGGTGGTCTGCACACACTCTGCTGGGGAGGAGGATGCAACCTCTGACACTTACCTATGCCCAGAGACTTCCCCCCAATACATGCACAGTGTGTTGTTCACACTACCCCTCCTACGCTCCCCCGCCTGTAGATAAATGCATTATGCATTTTTGTTTAACTTTTATATGACTTTTGTATTATGCCTTTTCATATAATCTTGTTTTAGAAACTCTGTATTGAACTTTGGTAATATGTTATAGCCCCTAAGGTAGTATAATTAAGGTAAAAGAAAAATGTCTCTGCTAGGAGTAGAATAAGATCTTCCCCTCCACTTTATAATCATATAGTGATTACCTGCAAGCAATGGAGGACTTGCAGGTAATCACTGCTGCATCATGCAACAAGGCTCCCCTCCCCCAAACGCCAGAGGGACCTGTCACCTGCCAGGGGCCAAGGGAGTCCCAGGCTGGGGGTGCTTACCTGGGGTGGCTGTCCTGTCCTGGGGAGTATCTGGCAAGCAGGCAGGTTCATTCGTCTGCTCCTCTCCTGTAGCTGCTCCTGGGATCCAGTGAGGTGGGGGGATGCCTGGGGCTGGGGCCAGCCAGGAAGTATCCAGCAAGGTGGCTGGCTGGATCCAGGTTTGGGAGGTGGGGCTGGGGGGGGGGGTCTCTTCCCCCACCCTCTTCTGCTGGCGCCTGCACTATGCATGCCCCACAGGCAGCAAGAAGGTGAGAGACCTGTCCTCCTGGCCATCATCACCTCCTGGGGTGTGGGGCCAATTATGGACTCAGCAGGGGGGGAGGGGCGCAGGAGCAGGCCAGGGTAGATGGAGGCTCTCTGTTTCGGTGTGGGGGGGGGAGTGGGCTCCCCCCCCTTACAGGCAGCAAGCAGCATGCTTCTGAGGCAGGCAGGGGGGCAGAGACAGAGCTCTCCTGACCTGGGCTGGCCATTGCTTGCTGCTGCCAGCCCACCTCCTGCTACCCCCCTGAAATGCTGTGCTGTCTCTCCCCTCACCCCCCCCCCCTTCCTGCGGGCCCGGCCGGGCGCTGCCTGATTGTGTGGGAGGGTCCTCCCCAGTCTCTGTCAGCCGGAGAGGTGGGGGGGGGGGAAGGACAGGAGCAGGCTGCGATCTGTCTCCGGGCAGGAAGTTAGCTTCAGCACTCTCCTGAGGGATCTGAAACTTTAGAGATGAGCCCTGCCTGGGCAGGGCTCACGCAGGCAGCACATGGCTGCCTGGAGCAGTGGGCGGGGCCACGTTGCCTTCATGAGCCCTGCGCGCCAGGGATCATCTGCAAAAATCGGGACAAGACTAGTCCCGACGGGAGTCTGATCGGGACTCGGGACAGACACACAAAAATCGGGACTGTCCCGATAAAATCGGGACATCTGGTCACCCTATCACACACACACACACACACACACACACACACACACACACACACACACTGCTTTGTACCTGCCATCCTGGGGACAGGGGTGGAGACCCAGGAGCGTTTGGGGGGCTGTTAAAAAGCTGCCCCCCCCCCGATCTCCTGGTGCACCGATGGCTTGGCGGTGACGTCGCCGGCTGGACGGGGGGGGGGGATGGAGAGGGGACGCCCCTGCTCTGTTGCCCCCCCAGCACTTTCTTGCCCCCCCCGACCCCCGCCCACCGCTGCCGTCTCCTGCAGGGGTTCATCAAAGCCAAGAGCTACCCGCCCAGCACCCGCGTGCAGACCGAGAACGACGGGGCCGAGTCGGCCATGTTCAAACAGCTCTTCCAGAAATGGACCGTCAGCAACCAGACCAGCGGCCTGGGCAAGACCCACAGCCTGGGCAAAGTGGGTAAGGGCCGGAGGCCTGGGCACCGGTGGGGCAGGGCCCGGAGCCAGGGAGCAGCCGAGCGGCCCAAGCCAGCCCCTCGTTCCCGGGCAGGGGGTGAGGGGGGGCCGAGGAAGGGTCCTGTGGCAGCCACACCAAATTCTGGTGCCGAGCGGGGCGGGGCTCAGCTCTGGGGGGGCTTCTCCCCACCCCGCCTGCGAGTGGACTGATCCCGCGGGGCCGGTCCCGGGTGCCAGCCGGGCGCGTGCCCCCCCCCCCCCAGCCTCAGTGCCCGTCTCTCCCCCCAGCCAAAGTGGAGCAGGTCAAGTTCGACGCCACCACCCTTCACGCCAAGCCCGAGGTGGCCGCGCAGCAGAAGATGGTGGACGACGGCTCCGGGGAGGTCGAGGTAAAGAACGGGATCGAAGGGGGGGCCCTGCAGGCGCGGCGGAGCCGGGCTGCGGAGCTGGGGCTCCCACGGCCCTGGCTGCTGGACACGGGGGTCCCCCCTCCCCCACTCGCTGGGACCAGCGGGACCCCCTAACTTGGGACGCAGCTGTCCTGTGGGCGTTGATGGGGTCAGCCGGGCGAGGGGCCGTGGGAGGCCCCGGGGCCACGCTGAAGGCCAGACCAGCCAGCGTGGGGCTGAGCAGAGCCGGCGCCGTTGGCAGGAGGCTCCCGGACCCGGCCCAGCTCCGGGACGGGGCACCGCGCGGCCCGTCGTTAGCAAGTGTCACATGGAGACTGAGACCTCGGCCCTCCGGATCCCTGCCCCCCCCCGGCATCCCCACAGCAGGGGGCGCTGGCAGCTCCTGACCCCCCCAGCCCTTGGACTCCGCCCCCCCAGCTCCTGACCCCCCCCAGCCCTTGGACTCCGCCCCCCCAGCTCCTGACCCCCCCCAGCCCTTGGACTCCGCCCCCCCAGCTCCTGACCCCCCCCAGCCCTTGGACTCCGCCCCCCCAGCTCCTGACCCCCCCCAGCCCTTGGACTCCGCCCCCCAGCTCCTGACCCCCCCAGCCCTTGGACTCCACCCCCCCCCAGCGTCCCCACGGCAGGGCCCAGCTGCCCCCCAGGGCTCAGCACTGCCAGCGGCCCTAAGGCGTCCCTGGGGTGGGGCGGTGGGATCCAGCCCCCGGCTCATTCCCGGCTCCCCGGCAGGTCTGGCGCGTGGAGGACTTGGAGCTGGCGCCGGTGGAGTCGCGCTGCCTGGGCCATTTCTACGGCGGGGACTGTTACCTCGTCCTCTACACGTACCAGGTCAACAACAAGCTGCACTACATCATCTACATCTGGCAGGTGCGTGGGGCCCCCCCACTCCCTCCGCCTCCCAGGGACTCATCCCGGAGCCCCCGGCCGGGATCCCGGCTCCAGTGGGGGCCAGGGCCAGCAGGCGGGGGAAGCTCTTCCCCCTCCTCGAATCCCGTCCTGTCTGCAACAGGCAGAGATCGGCTCTGGCTCCGATACCAGGGATTCATCTCCCCGCCAGGAGCCACATCATCGCGGACCAGGCCACCGACCGGCAGACGTGTCCCGTCCCTTTGCAACTCTCCCTCAGTTCTCGTCTCTGGTGCCGTCCTGTGGCGGAGAGTTCCGCAGGTCGCTCACGCGCTGGGTGTAAACACCTCGGCTTCGTTTTGAATTTGCCCCATGTAACGTCTCCTTGTCCCTGGGTTGTACCCACAGGGCCAGAGCCAATTCTCTAGTCCCGACACAGCATCCCAGAGCCGGGGGTTGGGAGTGAGGTCACCACACCGGGGGGTGGGGAGAGGTTCCCTCTACCCACAACGCTGCCAACGGTCACCTGGGCTGGTTTACATCTTCCACGTGCCACTCAGTTCCTAACCAGCCCGGGGCGGGGCTTTATCTTCATCGTTATTTCCCATCTGGGGAAACTGAGGCCCGGTGACGGGCCCGGCCTGACGCTCGGCAGCGCCGGCTCCCCTGACTTTCGCGGTTGCACGACTCGCCCAGTGCTGGGGTGGTGTCAGCGCCGGGGCCCTGGGGCTCCGAGGGGTCGCGTGGCCCCACTCCTCTGCTCTGAGCCCCTCTCCTCCGTCCCTCGCCCTGCCTAGGGCCGCCACGCCAGCCAGGATGAGATCACCGCCTCAGCCTACCAGGCCGTCATCCTGGACCAGCGCTACGGCAACGCGGCCGTGCAAGTGCGGGTGCCAATGGGCAAGGAGCCCGCCCACCTCATGGCCATCTTCAAGGGCAAGCTGGTGGTGTACGCGGTGAGTGCGCGGGCGGCGGGAGGTCCTGGGGGAGCCCCTGGGTCTGCCCCCCACTCCACAGTCAGGCGTGACTCTCAGCCAGCCAGGGAAACAGGTTTATTCGTCGACAGGTACCTGGTCTCACACCGAGGTACCTGGAACACGACCCTCCCGCGCTGGGTCCATTGGGGTGGGGGCAGACCCCGCGTCTGCCCTTCACTCCATGTCCCATCCAGCGCCAGACGGAAACTCCCCCCCTCCTCTGCCTGTGCCCATTTCCCAGGCCAGGAGGTCACCTGATCCCTTTGTTCTCCAGCACTGCCAGCTGACACCTTGCAGGGGGAAGGGCCAGGCCATGCTGTGCCCGGGGCGCTGACCACTCCTCTCCACTGGGCCTCTGCTCTGCAACAGTCTCAGCCCTTAGCCCACCACCTAGAGACTTAAGAAATGCACAGGGGAAACTGAGGCACTCACCCAGTCTCCGGAGAGACCATTAGGAACATGCTCACTCCGTCCCAAGGTCCATACTCACGGGGTGAGGGTGGAGGCTGGTTTGACGGCGTCTCTCCTCTTCCCCCCGGCACTGTTCCCCAGGGCGGCACCTCGCGGGCTGGCAGCACGGAGCCGGTGCCGCCCACCCGCCTCTTCCATGTGCACGGCACCAATGAGTACAACACCAAGGCCTTCGAGGTGCCCCCACGCGCCTCCGCCCTCAACTCCAATGACGTCTTCGTGCTGAGGACCCAGGCCTGCTGCTACCTCTGGTACGGGAAGGTGGGTACGGCGCTCGGCGGCCTCTGGCTGGGGGCACGCGGGCGCCACGGCCGGGCCTAGAGCCGGCGGCGAGATGCTCGGGGCAGAGAAGTATCCTCCCTGGCCTGGGGGCGGCCTGGAGCCACCGTCGCTGGGTCCCCTGGACACCTGTCTGCTGCCATCCGGCTTCCTCCCCCCGGGCCCCCGCCGCGCTCCCCCGGGCCCATGGCGGGTTCTCGGGTCCTGACCGATCCCACTCTGGTTCCCCGCAGGGCTGCAGCGGGGACGAGCGCGAGATGGCGAAGACCGTGGCCGACCTCATCGCCAAGACGGAGAAGCTGGTGATAGCCGAGGGCCAGGAGCCAAACGACTTCTGGGTGGCCCTGGGAGGGAAATCCCAATACGCCAACAGCAAGCGGTAAGGGCAAGGAATGGGAGCGCGGGGCCATCCCCGCCGGCAGGGCTCCTCCCTCACCCCCAGCCAGGAGCTTCCCGCCCCGTGGACGTGGCCTGGATCACTGGGAATCCGCATTGCTGGAGGGTGTAGGGCAGAGCTCTGGGGCGGGGACGCGCTGGATTGGAGACGCTGGATTCTAATCCGCCTCAGGAGAACAAGGAGAACGGCCCCTCGCTCACGTCTAGCTCGTCCCGACGCGCTTCGCCACGGAGGTCAGTAGGAACGTCCTCACCCTCAGGTTCCAGAGGGGGAAACCGAGGCACAGGCGCTGAAGCAGCTTGTCCAAGGTCACCCCGTGGCTGAGCCAGGCGTCGATCCCAGCAGGGTGCTCTGTCCAGCACGGCCTCAGGAGTTACCTCGTTGACGCACTAATGACCAGGCTGGGTTGGTCACCGGCCCCCACCCCCGGAGAGCGGTGGGGTCGGCTCAAGAACACGAGTTGCCAGCTCTCTGCAACGTGCCCGGCCGGTCTCTGGTCCCACCGGCGCGTCCCAGGGCCCGGCCGGCAGCGCGGCTCCGAGGTGCGCCGGACGTAGGCTCCACGCTCAGTAGCCTGGCATGGCTGCGTCGGGACACACGCCCCAGGGGGGAGAGTCTTGAGCCAGAGGCAAATATTCCTCCCTCTGAGGAAGGCCCTTGGCCGCTGTGACGTGTTGGCCCAGGGTAGGTCTCCCGGCGGGCAGCCCCTGCGCCTGTTGCCCCCGGAGCTCAGCGGCCAGACGCCGTTTTCCTTGGCAGGAATAGCAGGCGCCTGAATCCGGCTGGAGCCCAGAGCCAGGCCGGGGTCTCTGGTCCCTGAGCCTCCCCCCCCCCCGCCCTGTTCCCAGCCTGCAGGAGGAGACCCTGTCGATAACGCCCCGGCTCTTCGAGTGCTCCAACCAGACCGGCACCTTTGTGGCCACCGAGATCACCGATTTTAACCAGGACGACCTGGAGAATGACGACGTCTTCCTGCTGGACACCTGGGACCAGGTAGGGCGGGAGGGGCCCCGGGGAGGGGCCCGGGGCCCTGTTCAGGTTCCTGGGGTAGACAAGGCGATGGGGGGGCCCTCACCCCCCCTGTCTCCCCCAGGGTCTGTATTGTGGTCCCCCAAGCACAGACAGGGGAGCCGAGAGACCTCGCTCCCCCACAGCCACGCAGCCAGCCAGGGGTAGACCTGGGAACCTACCGACCCCGCGCATGTTCCTCGGGGCCCGAAGTCTGAGTCTGCCGCAGAGCCAGGCCTCCAGCCCAGATTTCCTGCCCACTGCTGTCAGCCCCAGGAGACCAAGCGCCAGGGAACGGGATCCCTCCCCGCCCCAGGGCCGGGCGAGTCGGGGCTTTGCCATGGGAGCGGCTGGCGCGGGGCCGTGGTGGGAAGTGGCTGGCCTGGGACTGTCTGGCACGGGTACGGAGGGGCCATTTCTCACCCAGGTGTTCCTCTGGATCGGGGAGCACGCCAACGAGCGGGAGAAGAGTGAGGCGGCCGTGATGGCGCAGGAGTACCTGAGCTCCCACCCCAGCGGGCGCGACTGCGACACGCCCATCGTCGTGGTGAAACAAAGCCACGAGCCCCCGACGTTCACAGGCTGGTTCCTGGCTTGGGACGCCCTGAAGTGGAGCGTGAGTGGCTGTGTGCCGGGGTTCCCCCTCCGCTGGCAGGAGCCGTGGGCACGGGCAGGGCACCACGGGGCAGAAAGGCTACATCACCCCTCAGATTTAACAGCCCGGGCATCCAGGGACTCACTGGGGAGCCCTGATGCCCTCTTCATCCACAGGCTGCGGGGAGGTTCCCACACAACTAGCCCCAGGGAGCTCTTGGACAGATCAGTCTGGGGCCGCTCGCACGACCCCAGTGAGTGTGTGGGGCAGACGTTCTGGGGCGCAGACGCACGTTTGCCAGGAACCGGCTGGCAGGCCCCACAAAAGGCTCCCGTCTCCCATCGCCAGCTGCCCGAGACAGCCAGTCCCCCGGTGCCCGTCGCTTAGCAACCCCCGGCAGCACGATCCCCGTCCTCCAGCCCATGGGCCCCCAGGCGCCACTGGCAACGGGACACTTCCCCCCTGTGCCTGCAGCCAACGTCGCTACCCGGCAGGTCCCCGGGTGGGCTGTGCCCTTTGGCAGGGGTCCTGCCCCCCTCTCCCGGAGCCCGCTCTGGGGAGATACACGCAGACCTGCGGGGGCAGGGGGCTGTGCGGAGATGGGGCCAGGCAATGGGACCCAGGCCCGTGGCAGGCGTGGGGAGATTTGCAGCCACCAGACTCGTTAACGGAGCGGTTCTGCCCAGCGCCTGTTCCAAACCCAGCCAGGTCTCCCCGCCCGCCCGGCTCAGGTCTCGCCTCTCCCCTGCAGGACAGGAAATCCTACGAGCAGCTGAAAGCGGAGCTGGGGGACGACGGCCAGTTCGGGCAGCTGATGACGGTGAGTGTCCGGGGCAGGCGGCACGCGGGGAAGGAAGCCAGGGCCGTGGGGGCTGGGCTGCCCACGATGCCGGTCGTGGCTATCGAGGGACGCGAACGCTCCCAGGCTTCCCCCTCCCCCAGCAGCCGGGCCCCGGCTCAGGCAGGAATCGGAGCAGTGTGTGGCTGGGTGCGGGGTGCCAGGGCCTGGGACGTGCAGGTCAGCCCAGAGGTGGACGCAGCCCCTGGGAGGACGGGAGCAATGAGAAGTGGGGGGACTTTGGCGGAGGCTGACACACGGCACAGGGTGGGGGTGGTACGTGGAACGGGGGCTTCGCGGAGCAGCCCAGCGATGGCGCCATGTGCCTCTCCCCCCCGCCCCCCCATTTCCCCAGGAAATCACAAGCCAAGAGGTTTTCACTGCCAAGACCAACCTGAGCTCAGGGACCTTCCAGACCTTCCCCCTGGCCGAGCTGCTGGACAAGTCCCTGGACGAGCTGCCCGAGGGAGTGGACCCCAGCAGGAAGGAGGTGAGAAGGGGTGTGGGCGGGTGTGAAGGGAACTGTGAGCCGGTTTCCCTACCTCCTGCAGACAGTGCGCGGAAGCCGAACCTCTCCGCTGCAGGGAGCCAGGGTGGCTGGCTTTGAAATCAGGACGGGGCCCACTGCAAAAGCAGTAGCTGGCCCTGGCCTGTAGGGCTGGGGGGATGTTAGGGTCCAGTCCTGCCCCAGTGATAGAAGAAGTTCTTGGGCCCCAGGGAGCAAAGAGCAGCTCCTTAGCCAGCCCGCCAAGCACAGATCTCAGCCCTGGGGCGGGGCCAGCGCCGTGCTTAGTGGAGATACGCCGGGGAGCAAGGAGCCAAATTCCCAGCGTGCGAGTTCCAGGGTGATGATTTTCCAGGGGCCTCCTCGTTCGGTCTGGAGGAGGGAGGGTGCTTAGCTAAGGGGCTGGATCAACGACTTGGGGCCAGGCTCACGCCCCTGAGTTTCATTCTGCTGTGGGCATTAAATATTGGCCAAGCGCCTAGAGCCACAGCAGAGAAAGGGGCCTCCGGGGGGGCGCGTGGCCACAAGGTACCAGCCCCAGGTAGAGCAGTTTAGAGATGGGGGGGGGGGGGGGGAGTTAGTTCCTGGGGGGAGGGGGGCGGTGTGCCTCCTGCTGGTTGCAGAGGAGCATGAGCTGGCCGGTGGAATTACCCGTCCTCAGCCAGAGTTTTAAGCTGCCTTGTGCCGCCGGCTCCGAGCCAGGCTCCTGACGACTTTCCCTGGCCAGGCAGCCTGAACTGCAACGCCGGGGGAAGGGCAGCCTGCAGCGCGGAGAGGGGAGCGTGAGCCCACAGCAGGGCAGTATCCTGAAAGGAGCGACCCGGGCCTGGGCCCGGTGCTGTCCCCAGGGCCGCGCTGCTGCAGCTGGTGGAGTGTCTTGGAGCTGGGACGTGGCTAGGGGCTGGCGAGCCAGGGTGGCCCGGGGCGTTATCCCAGCAGGAGGTCTCCTCGCTCTCCCACAGCCCCGGGTCTGACCTGCTGCCACAGTTCCTGCTGCCCAGCAAAGCCGAGGGCCGGGAGGTTGTAGCTCCGCAGGACGGCCCGGTTGGCAGTTCTCACCCCCCCCTCATCCGGCCCCTCTGCCTCCCTCAGGAGCACCTGTCCAATGAAGACTTCGACGCCGTCTTCGGCATGCCCCGGAACGCCTTTGCTGCCCTGCCCCTGTGGAAGCAACAGAAGCTGAAGAAGGAAAAGGGCCTCTTCTGAGGCGGGGCCGCGGGGAGATTCCCCTGGGGATGCGTTCGGTTTAGTATTTTTATTATTAAGAAAGTAAAATTAAAGCGAATTCAGAGACCAGGGCTGTGCGCTCGCCCCTGCTTTGGTGCCTGCGCGCCGTTCCTCCCCCTTGTGAACTTTTGGGCAGGGAAAATACTGATCTCCCCATGGGCTAAAATCTTCCCTTTCCAAGCTACCCGCCGGGCTGGGCTGGTTTTACAGCTATAATCTGTGTGCTGGGATCTTGCCTTAAGCAAGGTGGTGTGGGCGTGGGAAGGACTGGCGAGTGGTGGCCAGGCGCTCTCCTAGCCCCGCCCCTTCACGCCTGGCTTATTTGGTCTGTTCTCCAGCCTCCGGGAAGGACGGTCAGAGGCAGCCCACTGCAGGCAGAAACAAGAGGTGGGAATCTGAAACCTCTGACCTGTAGTCCCAGCACCACTGACCTGCTGGACAGCTGTGGGGATGTCACACCACATCTCTGCCTCAGTTTCCCCATCTTAATCAGTGGTTTGAGGTGCCAATATGCTGCTAAGTGGGATTAGAACGATCGTCAGTCTTTCTAGACGTCAGATCTTTGCAAAGCAAGCGGTTTCGTTTCACACGTACTGGTACCTCACTGCTAAAGATCAAGTAGACAGCCCACGGCTGCAGCCTCTCATAGCTGGTAAGCCTTCATGAAAAGTACAATGCAAATATTTGTGGTGCTGAAGGTAAAGGTTGCAGCCACGGCAGGGAGGGGTTTTAAAACTCCATGTGCCACACACTTTACTGAAGCACGGCGCAAACTAGAACGACCTTGACCACGTTTGTCTTATTTGTATTCCCAAAGCATCTCCAGGCCCCGATCAGGATCAGGCCCCACTGTGCTGTAAAAACACATAGAAAGAAAGGGGGACAGTCGTCTGGGAAGGTTGCGCGCCACTGCCCTAGGGCTGCAGGGCCTATTTGCTACAGGAGATGTTGCCAACTGTATCAGACTTCGCATGTTTTTTTGGTAATGCCATTCCCTCCCCCACACTACCGAGATGGGACATTTCCCTTGCGCCTTCCCTTTGGATTTACACCCTGATCTCCGAGGTGAAAGGCAAACGCCTCAGCCAGAAAACGCCACTTGTTAGGGCAGTGGCCAATGCCATGTGCCACAGAGGGAGTGAACAGAATGGGTAATTGTTGAGTGATCCAGCCTGTTGTCCTTTGCCAGCTTCGGGCAGAGAACCATCCCTGCCCATCCTGGCTAATAGCCATTGATGGACCTGTCCTCCAGGAACTTACCTAGTTCTTTTTTGAATCCTGTTATAGTCTTGGCTACCCAATATCCTCTGGCAAGGAGTTCCACAGGTTGACAGTGCATTGTGTGAAGAAATACTTGTTTGTTTTAAACCTGCTCCCTAATGATTTCATGTGCTGATCCCTAGTTCTTGTGTTATGTGTCAATAACTCTTATTTAATTTCTCCACACCAGTCATGATTTTATAGACCTCAATCACATCCAAGCTGAAAAGTCCCAATTTTATTAATTTCTCCTCATACAGCAGTCGTTCCATACTTGTATTTTTGTTGCCTTTTTCTGAACCAGAGGCAATCTGATATTTTCTGTCTTATTTTCTATCCCTTTAATGATTCCCAACATTGTTCGCTTTTTTTGACTGCTGCTGCACATTTGAGTAGATATTTTCAGAGAACTATCCACAATGACAGTGAAACAGCTAATTCAGACCCCATCACTGTATATTTAGAGTTGGGATGATGTTTTCAATGTGCATTACTTTGCATTTAACAACAATGAATTTCCTCTGCCATTGTGTTGCCCAGTCACCGTGCTCAGGTATCCACAACGATCTAAGGCTACAGAAAACTCCATCTTTGTGGAAATAAAACTCAAGCCCATCGGAGGGTTAATAAAGAGGTTTTAATTTCACAAAAAAAAAAATCTATCTATACATCATTTAAAAAGGAAAAAAAACAAGAGCAAAACTGTAAAGAATACAGAGGAACAGATCTGCTAAAACACAGAGAAAGTGCTGCTCCAAATCAACAGTGTAAAGAATCAAGTCACCCAATGCAGAATCTAACCCAGTCATGTGGCATCCACCGTGGCTGCTCTCAAACACACACACCTGGAATCTCCTTCCCCCGGTGTTTAAAGAATAATTATGTAGTCAGGAGGCATGTAAGATTCCGGTGGGATAGGGAATACTGATAGCAGAGTGCAAAGGATACATAACCCCTTTTTATTCTCTCTCTTTGGCAGCTGATTACAATCTTAGATTAAATCAGTTAAAAAGTGACCCAGTTAGTTCTGTCCAGCCCACACAACTCCCCCTCCCCCCCCAAGAAAAGAATTCTTCACGGGCATCTAAAACCTTCCGTGAATTTAAATAAAGTGTTAACACTGGATAATCAACTGCTTCTCTCATTGGCTGCAGTGCAAACAGCATTGGCTAATCCTTCCAATACATCAGTTAAAGTACACACAGAAAAGGAAGTAGAGTACACTCCAAATCAGGCCATTTACGCCTTGATGAAAACACGGCTGGGGAGGCAATCAGCCAAGGTTAGACACATCAAAACGCTCTCCTCCCACTTATTAAATCTTCATACTACAGACAGAAGCTTTAATTAGGAAGCTAGTACCTGCATTTTTGTTGTTGTTCTTTTGCAAATCCCAGTACAACAGTCCTCTATGTGGACTCAGACACACACACAGCGCAGTATCTGGACAAACATTCCAGTTCATTTATCTAAACATTTATAATTTATCATAAAAAGTAGCCAAATACAGTGAAGGAGTAAATCAAGAACAAGTTAGAGCAGACATCCGATGATAGGTGGAGGTGGAAGAAAAAATGACATTGGTGTTTTCTTTGTTTTTTATCCCTTGAAGTGCACTCAGACCAAACTAAACTGGCTCCCGGGTTCTTTTGAAACTGACAACTCGGTCTTCTTCAGGAAATGTCAAAGCGTGTTTTATAACATGCACTCCATAGACCCCTCTCTAATCAAGAAGATACAGAATTCATACCAATAGCAGCACTCCACCATTTCCCAGAAAGACCACCTCTTCTTAGCAGGCCTCACCACTATTAACACGGCCATTTTAATAAAGGCATTTGTAGGATATTTAAATGATTTCCTCTCCAAGATATCTGATGCTAAAATCCCTTACGTGTGCGGGCTTTTATTTGGTTTGCGTCTGTCCTACATATAATCCAATACGGTTGTCAAGGTTGCCCAGAGCTAAGCTCAACTGAATTTCAAAATGATTGCAAAAATACAAGTAGTGTGTAATGTGAAAGTGAATTAGGTAGGTGACAGAACGCCGGGAACACATACCATGCTGTGCAACCCCCCCGATTTATACATACGCCCCTGACAAGTTACACATTTCCTTCCTCATTGCCACGCTAGAGCTGAGAGAAAGAATCCATCGTGAGTCGGGGGATGTTGGGGTGCACAGGAAAAGGTTCATAGGGTCGCTCAAGCTGCCATATGCCCAAAAAGTGACACACCCCTATGTTCACTAGTTGTTACTAGCTATGCTAAGTGAGAACCTGGTTTTCACTAGAGGGACCATGACATCTGGTTTCAAGCATCAGTTCTCTCAACTCCGGATCTACATCAAAAGCTGGTTTTATACATAAATGAGGATAACAACTAAAGCGGGGCAACCTTGGTTTGTATTCTAAATGAACTGATTTGGAGTGCTGTGCCGCAACAGGATCCCCATCAAGCAATCAGCAGTGCTAACTCGCTGATGTAAGTACATTTGTTATGTAAAGTGCCAGGTATGGGGCTCTCAGCATGTAGGGGAAAAGATGATGTTGGTTAAGATGGGGAAGGTAGCTTTGCCTTATGGTGGAAGAAATCTTTGCCACATTTTCACAGGTATGTGCCCTTTTCAGTAAAAGAAAATTCCTACCTTAACTTCCCCCGACACACATTCCACTAACATTCACTGCTGACAACACAAAATCATAATGATTAATAATAAATTAACATGTCCCATACTACTGGTGCTGCACCTTAGGAGGTAAAAGCTTGTCCTGTTTGTGACAGAAGTTTAATGCTTAGGCCATTTCCTATGAGACTAACACAACCAAGAAGATCTTATCCAAGCAGTAACCAAACTGATTTGCTTGGTACACAGATCAGATGATCAGCCGTAACTCTAAGATCTGTGGAGGAATTATTTTGCCTGCTGTCCTCTACAGCAATAGTTTGTCTACTTAGCTCTGGATGGTTTATTCCTGAGAAACTCCTCAGAGTAGCTTAAATACAAATATCTTTGCACTCTCTGTAACCAATTATTTAAATGGCAAAATCCAAATTGGGGGCAGAAGAGTAACTGCTCCAATGATCAGCAGCTATTTCTTTGCAATAAAAGTAAATATCAATTAAGGAAATATTTTCCCATATTAAATAAAAGACCATTTGAAGGTTCAAATAAAAATTAAATCACTGGATATTTTTGCCAGTCAGTTGTAAAATGAGCGTCATGTTACCAGGGACAATTCGGATAATAAAATGTAACAGTTCTGTCCTGTACTCTCATGTTAACACTCAATATGGGTTTTCAAAAGCTTCTCAACTGATTTAGTTTATTCCAGCTGAGCAGCCCATATTCCTAAGCAAATGACAGGCAGCTAGAATAAAAACATCTATGTCTCTGTGTGATTCCTGGGACTTGTAGGGACAATGTAAAATTATGGATCGGTCTAACAGCAATCCAAGTGCTAAAATAATTTTTCAGACTTTCCACTTGAGGATGACAGAGACAAACGTTTATGCCTGCAGAGCTTGAAGGGTTAATGCCAGAATGCTCTTTTTCCAAGGTGTGATGCAAAAAGAGTTGTTAGTTCACTACCTTTTACTGCTCAGCACCAGCTCTGCTTCCCATGAAGAGAATCTGCCAACCGGCCAAAGCTTACCTTCCACCCCACTATCTGCTTCTGTCAGAGTCAAAACAAGGCAGCCCAAAGTGATGTAAAATCAATGAGAAATAGATATTCTGACAGAAAGAGGTAAACTGTCATATACAATGACACTCTGAAGAAAAAGCAGTCAAAGAATAAACTTCTTAAATGAAAAAAATATAATCTCATTTCTAAACAAAGACAACAATGAACTGTATAAGATGAGAGAGAGAGTAGCTAATCAATACATTCCACAGCACCAATAGTTTGTTTCCTGGAACTGCATGTAAATGGCAGAGCATTTACAACCTCATGAATGTCAAAACGCGTCAACTTGAGTGAAGTCGGCACACCTGTTAGCAAGGACAGACTGGCAATAGCGTACGTGGAGATCTTGGGTTTCCAGTGATTATTACTGACACGATACATGCCAGGTTGCAGGCTGTATTGCTTTAATTGCTCATGGGGAATAAAACAGAATGCCACGTGATATGTAAAGCTTCCCCATTCACATATCATAGTTAATGGACTTTAAAGTCAAGTCTCTTTTTGCACTATTGTTTCCTCAGTTTATGAGCAGCTGTAGTCTTGTGGGTTGATGTAACTCTTTAAGGCTCCATGCTGACAAAAATATTTCTGGAACAATAAAAATCTCACCACGGGAGGAGTGCTTTGGGATGTCAAAGGTTTACAAGTGTGGTTCAGGCCCAAGGCTTACAGGCGTGGTTCTGCAAGTTAAGCATCCCATTTGCCTTACTTTTTGTCTCTTGTTTTGGCCCTGAGCTGTTTGCTACTCCTGCGTGTCCTGCACAAGTTCAGAATTCTCCATGCTCGGGAGAAACAAGGGATTTGCTCTTCACAGAGGCTGACGAACGGACCGCCCCACTTCCATGCTAAGTGGCTGTGTGTTCTTTTCTGTTTCTAGTAACTCATCGAAAATTTCCCTAGAAAACATGAGAAGGGAGATTATGAAATCAATGAGCACAGAGCTGAAGACAGTGCTGCGGGAAGGGGGAATGACACACAGAAAATGAGTGGTTAATTTAAGCCTAAAGTATGACACCCTGTCACCAAAGATCTCTACACAGGGCTCTGGAAATTCTGAAGCCATTCAGAAGCAGTTGGAAGCTGCAGTAAGATTTTGCAACAAATTATATCAAATTAAGGGTCATCTAGTGGCGAACGCCCTGCCAACATGCAGGACCTGTTGTGTCTAAACCAGCGGTTCTCAAACTAGTTGAGACCGCGACCCCTTTTTGTGATCCAGCGGCGCAGCGCGACCCCTCCGCCGAAAAGCTGCCAAATTACAAAAAAAAAACAAAAAACGCGCAGACGGCCCAGCCCCCCCATCGGGCGGACTGCAGGGGGCGCCGGGGCGCCCCGTCCCCGCCGCGGGCGGGCTGCCAGGTGCGCCCCATCCCTGCCGCGGGCGGGCTGCCAGGTGCGCCCCAGTCCCCCCTCCCCGCTGCGGGCTGCCGGCTGTGCGCCGGTCACCAGCCCACCCGCTGCCGGGACTGAGGGCCGGCGTGCAGCCAGGAGCCCACCCGCTGCCGGGACTGAGGGCCGGGGCCCAGCCCCAGTTGCCACGAGTTGCAGTGGCAGGAGCTCGCGACCCCCCGGGGAGTGCTCGGCGATGCCCCGGGGGGTCGCGACCCCCAGTTTGAGAAACCCTGGTCTAAACCATTATGCATTAGTGAGGGATAATTCTCTGCTACTGCTCTGCGTCTCAGGGGACGCTCTAGTGCAAGTCAAAATCATATGCAGCAGTAACAATCAAAAGTAAGACACACTGACAATTATTAGATTTGGCAACTCCACAGAAGGGGATGGTAGGGAGAGAAGAACAGAATTTCATGACTGACCCAAACTGCTGAAATTCTCTTACTTGTGCATGTAAAAGAAGATATAGCCACTTCGGTCTCTATCACACTGCACAGAGGCCTCTAGCGTTCTAGACACTTCTAGGTCATTGTAGGTGAACCAGGACTGTTTCTTGATATCATAGACATCACTAATATAATGGCCTAAAAAAAAGAGAGAGAGAGAAGTCATGTTTTTTTTCATGCTATAGTTCAAAACAAATCAGTACGTTGTTTCTAGATACCCCGCTGCAGTTAGCTGACATTTAAATACTGAAATACCGTCATGTTGTAAAAACCACTTATTGTCAAAAATATCCACTTAGTCCAGGGGTTCTCAAACTGTGGGTTGCGACCCCTCGGGGGGTCGCTGACCGCTTCCCAAGGGGTCGCAAGCTGATTTTTCCGCTGAAAAGCCGCCGCCACGATCGCTTCCGCTTTCGTCGGCTTTTCGGCGGACATGCCGAGCTATTTTGGGAGCGCTCGGCATGTCCACCGAAAATAGCCGCCGAATGCAGAAGTAATTCATTCAGCGGCTTTTCGGCGGACATACAAGGGGTCGCGCCGCCGTGCTGCTCAGGAAAAAAGGGGTCGCCGTAAAGGTTAGTTTGGGACCCGCTGACTTAGTCTAATTCATGTTAACTATGAAAACAGATCTTAACGCTTTTCTGCATTTTCAAAAATATTACAACCATTTTAATTCCATTTCTTTCACGTCCACATGAGCAGAGAGAGGCAGAGATACCAAAGGTATCCTGTTCCTTACCTGAAGAGGATGTGCTTCCAATATGGCTGACAATGCTGACGAGACGATAGGAATGAGGGAGCTCTCCGATCTATAAAATACAATCCAATCACATGCTCTTAACTCCACTTAGCTCAGAACAACAGGCCTTACAACACATTAGAATATGGCCTTGGGGATGCTGTACACAAAGTTCAACTGTTTGAGAAATGTGATCAAGGAACATAGGAACTGCCAGACTTGATCAGGCCAGGAGGCAAAAGTGTCCCTTTAAAATTGGGAAATGCTGTGTGATTTTGTTTGATTTTGTTTCCCCATTCACCAACCTGCCAATGGAACAGCAACACGGTAGTCACTGTTTCGATTCCAAACCAGTAAGATGATACAATCTCTCCCCATTTTGCTTTGCACTGCCATTTGTCTAGACAAGCTATTTCCTGAGTGACCCCTTTCCATTGATATCAATACGTCCACAGAGAGAAGTTAGAAGAAAAATCAAAGAGAACTACATTGATTTCTGCAGTATTAAAACAAACCATTTGTAAACGAGGTAAATCAGTAGGGCAAGACTGGATTGTGGCCTAGAGATTCTCTCTTCCCCTGCTCTTGGAGTGTTAAGGAGAAAATGTCCCTTCTCCTCTTATTTGGGATGAAGCTTTTCTCATCAACTCAGCAGTGACAATTAAGAACAGGTAATGCTGATTGGCTTTAAAGAGATTTCCTGGTCCTCCTTGGTCTGATAGACTGATTGGGGTTCAACAGGGGTGTGAAAATACGGCTCTTTGAAGGTACAGCAATTTGAAGGGAAGTGAAACTTCCCTAAAGGAATTCCCTATTAACTACATTAGTCCTTTCCTTTCTAGATGGCCATACAACACTCTCCTTACAAGCAAGACAGATGAGTGACCCTCAGCGAGTCAGACAGCGGGAGTTGTGTATATTCCACACAGGGCTCACAAGGCCACCTCCACAACCTGTCTGATCTTTAATGGTCCAGGAGCTAGGAACCCACAGCAGTTACTAGCACGATCACAAACCACCACACTATCTGAAATGCTGTTTCTTCCTTTTTGATAATTAAGCAGACATATTTTTACTTGTTTCACACAGCAGAATGCTTCCAGTAGTCAAATTACTCTGTTTCCCTGTTCCCCTCCCCACCCATAAGATTCCTCATAGCAACCAAGGGATCTCAGCAGCTCTTCTCACTGTAGGACATGCTCTTACAGAAGGAGATTACTGAACCATACATTGTTTCCCAATACTAATGGGAAGGCTGTTACTTAACAAGATCCTCTGAGGACTATTTAAGGAGTCTACACTGTGGGGGGAGGGGAAGTCGACCTAACATACGCAACTTCAGCTACATGAATAGTGTAGCTGAAGTCAATGTATTCAGGCCCACTTACCTCAGTGTCTTCACAGCGCTGAGTTGACTGCTGCTGCTGCTCGCTCCCCCATCGACTCCGCCTGCGCCTCTCGGCAGGGTGGAGTTCCGGAGTTGATGGGAGAGCACTCAGGGATCGATTTATCATGTCTAGATGAGACGTGATAAATCAATCCTATAAAGATCGATCTTTACCCGCGGATCCAGCGGGTGGTGTAGACCTGGCCTAAGACTGAACAGATGCACTTGCGCCATAATATCTAGTGCTGAACATGAGAAGAGGTGTTAGTTCCCCATTCAGTGCTTGACACAATGGATCATCACCTCAGCATTCCTTTTCAGCTCTTCAGTTTCAGCTTCTGAGTACTCCATGTCGAGAATATCCTCAGTCCCAGAGTCCTCATCAGAGCCAACGCTGTCCAGAAGAGAGCTGTTAAATTCTAAATGGCACAAAGACATTGATGCCTGGTCACAATTTTTGGCATACACAGGAAAGTAGATCAGAGAAGTTACAGAAGGGTGGGTTATATTTATCTTCACAATGACTCTTCATAAACAAAGGAAATAGTAAAGCTAAAGGCTCTACTTCAGAGGTAAGCAGGGGATATTGGAAAATTTACAAATAACTACCTCACATCCCCTCTCTACCCATTCAAAAAAAAAGCATGGTAACATATGCTGTGAATCCGAATCAAGGAACAGACCCTGAATTATAGAATGCAGAATAAAAAGCAACATACAAACCTTTCACCCTTTTTGACAGTAGGCCTATGTTAAAGGGTGCAAAAATAGTTAATCAACAGTAAGGGTGCATGGCAAACTTTTTTGCAAATTTCATTTGACTGCCCAGCTGCATTTTTCACAAGCTTTGGGGCCCCTGGTCCACAGTCACACTGTTTAGTGATTAGGAAGTTTCCATGGCGAGAAGCATTTCTCTGTATTTCAATTATAAATTCTATTCACAAACTACATTTATCAACTAAAACTGGCATCTAAACCTACTGCTGGCAGCATCCACCTTTTCATTATTTCTACATGGTGAAAAGGGCTGCTCTCTGCAGGACCTTCCAGAATGCTTGACTGAGCAAAATGCACACGGCTTTCTGTTAAAGCCGGAAGGGCTCCCCGTACACAGTGTTCTAAACTTTCTGGGATTCTGCAGCTACCCAACTAAAGCTTTTTCCCAGCACTTGTTACAGAAGCACCTAAATTTATCCCAGATCATTTAAATTGCCATAGCGAGTCCTGATTGGACTGGAGTTCTCTGCTCTTCTCATTTCCCTGTTTTTTTAAAACGGTCATCGTGCCAGTTATGATGGAAATACTTTGCCAAAAGGAAGGTTCATGCAATTTGCCCTGTAAAGTCATCAGACGCTGGATTAGTCTAATCTCCTCAGGTTTTTCTGCAGCTGAACCCTCTGAACTGAGAATGCTTTATTGCCAGATCTCATGCTCTTTGTTCAGAGCTTTGTAAGCTACATTGTCCCAGGGAAATGCAGGCTGTCCAAGTGAGTCACACCTGGAGATGCAGTCACAGAGAATGCTTGGTCCCAGTACACTGATAAAGCTGGGATTATTTGACAATATTCAGGATGTCAAACAAAATTAAGAGGATTTTAAATTCCCAGTGCCAGACGCTACCTGCCTAAGGACCGGAAGTGCTGTAAGGGGAATGCACTCAACGACTGACCGAAAAGGTACTTGCTTTGCCAAGAGAACACCCCCAATATCTGATAAAAGCGTGAGGCTGTGGGCTGCAAAGACAGCTCGAGAATGCAGGACACTGGGTAGAGTACACAGTAGTAACTGGCTGACTCTCACAATGTGATGGGTCGCACTTGTGAATTACACTTTTACACTGTTCCGTATGTTATATGGTTTTATTCCTGTTAGAGAGCAGACCCATGCCTCTTCAATAATAAGGGAGAACTATATAAGGAGCCTGGGTAAGATTAAAAGTGAGTTTTAAGTAATATTCCTATATCACAACTGCTCCTCTTCTGGTGTGGGTTTTTTTGGGCTTCATTCTGCCACGCTGCACACATCACTCGCATGCTAGCCCCACAAGAGTGTTAACTGAGCAGGGAGTTTAAAGTGCTACCTCAGTTTAGAATGGACAGGTAGTGTACCTGCCCACTTTGGGTGTTCTTTAGCGCTACACCTGGCTGTGGATTATCTATCTCTATTCTTTTAGAAGATATAAAGCATTTTGCCATTTTCTTGGGCAAATCTGTTACATTTAAGTGTAAAAAAATGTTAATCCAAAACTACAGAACTACGAAAAGTCAGGGCTTTAGAACTGATTCAGCCAAGAGGGTATTCTGCAGATATGAGACTGCAGATGTTTCTCCGCCATAGACAGCTGGCTTTTCGGAATGGAGAATTTCAAGATTTACTTAAGGAATGAAAAATTGCTGCAGTTCTCACGTTAAGAATTTTCGCTAGCATTTAGCACAATCGAACACACACAAAAAGGCATGAAATCCCAGCTGACTTTCAGATGCTCACAGTTGCATTCACACACATGGATATATTGCCCCTAGAAAGGAGCATTATGGAAGCTGTTAAATGCATTTTACCTTGTAGACTTAGTTCGGTAGCTCGTTTAAGGTCATCATCTTCTTTTTGTTCTCTGGCCTCCTGATGGAAAGAAAACAAAACACTTCGTTCACGGAGACATTTCACTGTTTAAAATTCTTGTAGTGTCCTTTTTCTATTGAAACTGTGCAGCTTTGGTTTCTGCAACAAACTTGACATAGTACATTAAAAGTTCCGCATGAAGGAATGTTTACAACCAGCAAGAGTCCAATGTTCTAGTGCAACAGGACCTGGGACAAACCTTAATTAAAGCTTGTCAAAGCTACTAAAGTTTAGTATGCCGCAGAACAAGTCCCTAGTAACACCAGGAGCCCTCTATGGATCATTGATTTGAAAAAGCATCATAATGAATTTGTGAACTGTTTGCCAAGTAAAACTGTCACTTACACATAAAGTTCCTCAAGCTACGACAAAATTTACCCAATTTTCTGCCCAAAGCTAACTGAGGACACAGGCCTCAATCAAAAGATGAATAAAATCTGCTATAATTTATTTTAAAATGGCTAAGAAAGTGGGCTTGGCCTGCAGTTTAACAAAAAAATATAAAACTCAGGGAAAAATTCCGTATTTCCCAACGCCAGAAGAGGATTTTGCAATAAATCTTAATAAGCAGGGATAGATGATGAAAGTGAAACCATTTTTTTTGTCTCTCTGCTCTGCCTCCTTCCAACACCCTCAAAAGGGGCCTGCGTTGTATCAACATTGATTCCAGCTGAAGAGACTGGATGTGGCTGCACTACTGCATGAACAGGCTCCTTAATTCAGGGTCTGAATGCACGCCATGCCTGAATCACACGTGCGATGGCATGTTCCCACTATGACAACACCAGAAGCTAACATTTAACTCCATTTTACATTATTGCCTCACATATCTCAGTTCCAAAAGCACTAGGAACCTATACGTTAATAACACAGCTGAAATTTTGCAATTCATCACTGCGCCTCACAACAAATTATACTGGAGGGTGGGGAAATTTGCCCCGAGATATCTCAGCCAACCCAATCTCTTACAAGGAGTACCATGATATCTAATATTAACACAAAGCAGACAGGGTCCTCAAATACAGGGGGTGGGGTGGAGTGTGACAGGGAGTGTGTTGTGTGTATGTGAGGGGAAAGAGTGAGTTTTTGGAGTGCTGAGAGTGTGTCAGCACGCTCTCTTGTAAGTTCAGACCTGCCTGCCCCTCACTCACTCAGAGGAAACATTTACTGTTTGCTTTGTGTCCGAGCAGAAACGGAGCTTTGAAAAGGCACTTCCGCATTCCTGCACAGCTGAGGGGTCCAAGACAACAGGGCACAAGGTGCGAGGGTGGCTGCAGTCCTGGCACTGGGTGCTGCTGCTGAACAGTTCCTGCTCCCTTCAATATTTGTGTGTATGAAGGGGAGATAAGCAGTCTGCCCACTATTTGTGTCACACATTAGCAGTCCCAGGGGGCTGTTGGAATTCTAAATGTTTATAGATGCCTGGTTTGCCAGTAGCACTTCTGTGCCCATTTGTGTCTGACTAGAAGGTTGAATTAGCCTTTGCAACCCCGATTACATGGGGCTGTAACTGAAGACCATCCAAAAACTGCAGCAAGTGCGTAACCCAGCTGTCTGTTTGCTGAGCACAGGTCAGAAGTGCAGTGTGATCTGCACTAGAGCTCTCAGTTGTTGTTTTGTTTTTTGTTTTTTTTTTGGGGGGGGGTGAAATTCAAGGTGCTAATATTAACCTAAATGGTTTGGGGCCTAATTATCTGAGAAACCTGCTCTTATCCCTCATGTGACACCATAGCAGTTGAGCTCAGAGGACTAGTTTGAGCTAACCGTGTTCTGATTTAAACAAGAGAGCTGCTGGCATGGTTGTCGGAGGGGGTGGTCATCTGCATTAGAATCTGCTTTTCCCACAGTCTCTTGACAGGACCCACTGCAAGGCCTTCAAGTGGGGGATGAATTAGGGAGGTGTACAGAAGTTAAAGAGTGAGGCTTGTTAATTTTCAATACATAACTAGGTGAGGAACAGCTTTGCCTTTTTGTGTATAGGCGAACCTTTTAAATATCTAGGTGTGATTTTCAAAGTGTATACTAACTGTGATACATCAATGACCGCACTGGGTAGTGAATTAGTATGACAAGCAGAAGATTATTCTGTCTCTTCTAGAAGATACGTATTAGCAGTAGAGACAATTTGCAATTATTGTCCAAGCCCAGGGTGAACTTTTATTTTGCCATCGGGTTTCTGATGCTAGGAAAGACGACTTTGGGAAGGGAGTATTGGCTCTTACTTGTTCTTGGAGGCTCTGAGCCAGTGCCTGCTGAAGTTCTTGTTCCTCCCGCTCTCGCTCCATATCGTACTGCTGCAGCCAGTCAACCTCCCCCTGGGAGCCTTCCGGAGTTTTGTTTTCCTTATTCTCATCAAAATCTTTAGTTATCTCAGTGAAATTGGCCGGACCTGAGGAAGCAGAGGACATTTATGCTTTTCTGGTCCCTTGTTTGTTACCATCTAAGTTCTCTTTATGCCTCATAACTCCTTGGAGCACAGTGGCATCTACTGGTAGAGGGAATGCCTAAGGATTTGAGAAGACAGGAATGTTATAACAAATTGTACTGGTTTGGGACTGAGCAAGGTTTTATCAAAACCCTCTCTCCTCAGACTTGATGCTTTCATTTCAAACCTGCAGCCTTTACCTAAACAAACACACCCCATTCTGCTTGGCTTTCGCCATTCTGGCCCAAGTGAAGCTAACTGACATTTGCCAGAGTTACAATATGTAGATTTAGACAGTGCTTACATGCTGTGGTGCCGGCACCACAGAAAAAAATTAAAATTGAACCCACTAGGTTACCTTTAAATAAGACCAAGGGAAGCAGCAAATTCTCTTAAACGCGGTTAGGATTTGTCAATTTTTCCTTCAGTATAGAGCTAGATGATGATCTACAGATTTTTTAAGTAGTATAAAACCAGGTGTGCAACGGAAAGAAGAAAGAAACTGTTTTGACGGAATATTTGTTGCCATTACTATATGTACCTCTCCTATCTGCAGCATACTTTCAACCCCCAATTGGTCAGAATCCCCCTAAAAAGGAACAGCAAAGCAATCTATCTTACTGTGAACCCACCCTTGAATTGGAAAAGCAGACGTCCACATCTGTTCATTAGTTATCAGAGGATTACAGAAAGCAGAATGCCAGCATCTACAACATCCTGAAAATGCAAGACCACCAGAGTCAGGACTGTAACCCAGCTCTGTCTAATCCTCTTAAATGAATAGCAAAACAGAGAATTTTTTACACTCCTTTGTAAGCCTGTGACTCAGACTTTCATTATAAGGAGCAATAATCCACAAGGTTTCTGGCTATTACACAGCTCTCAGCTACGAGTAGGAGTGGGGAAAGTGTGCCCTCCGTCATATCTAAACTAGGTAGGTCTCCTCCTCCACCTGCTTTGAAAGTACATGAAATTTAGTGACACTGTGTAAAATGCACCGTGGTGTATATGAATACGGGAGCAGATTCAAGGTTGTATGAATTATTTCATGTGTTGACTTCTGACGAAGTTTCATTTGACAGTACCTGACAATTTGAGCTAACTGCAACCTTCAGTAGTATAGGGGTTTTGGCATTTAATTTCTTAATTCTTAAGAAGAAAAAAGAAAAGAGAAAAGAAGAGAAAAAATAAGAGAAAAGAGAAAAAGAACTTCATCTGACTGCGTTTTCAGAATAGTGGAGTTAGGAAATAATTTGATCCAAAGCAAGTAGCACGAGCAAATTACAAGGTTTAAAAAATTTCTGTTAACCAGCTAGAAAAGCAGAGACCCAGTTATCCCACACTCAAATCAATGGGGATTCCTCATAGTGGTAAAGTTAAGCACGTGTATAATTGTTTTCAGGATTGGGAGCTATAATCTGTGTAAGTATTAGGATTATTCTGAAGGAGTTACATAAATGTCAAGTGCTGTTTTGGAAAAACAACACCTTTTAAAAATTGTATACACGAGGCCAAATTAATTACAATTCTACTTATTTTTCACTATGAATCAGAGGCATTTTAGCCTATCCTTTGAATGTATTAATCATACACAAAAACTATCTTTGGATATTACTATGCTACATAGGATTGCAATTGATTTGGAGACGGTTATAGAAAATAAAGTGTACTCAGAATATGGAAGAATAAAATTCTATAGTCAGTGAATTAACAGAGATGATTGTTAAACAGGAGATGGAAAAAAAATCACCAAACATTGGTGAAGACTAAGTTTAGCAGAGACATATTACAAATGTTTGACATGAGAACATTTTCAAAATTCAATAAACAAATAGCTTTACAGATGGGAAAACTGTAAGATATTTATACATCTCCACATACATCAGACACTGCCTACAATCCACTCACAGGCAATTCATGCCCCATATATCGCTGATCTGCTGTTGTAAATACGAACTTCAGAATCATCATAGAATCTGTTCAGTTAAGATAAAGTTACTCCTACCTGATTCTGTAGTTACTTTGGGTTTCTCCATCTCTATAGACTGCAGATTTTCTGGCAATTCCTGTACCTCATCTTCTCCAAGACCAGTGTCTGGGCTGCTTGTGGGTTTATCTTCATCATGGCTCACAGAGAATGAGGCTTCCCTCTTGCTAATCTCTAACACAGCTGCTAGCAACTCATCCTCGCTCATTCCATCAAAACCAGCATTTCCCAAGTCAGAAGATTTATCACACTCTGGTTTACTTCGTTTTGAACCCTACAAAGTAATGCACATTGGAAAACATAATCTGAACTATACCTATAAAATGATGGGGTCTAAATTAGCTGCTCTCATTCAAAAAAGAACTTTGAGTCATTGGGATAATTCTCTGAAAACATCCACTCAATTTGCAGTGGCAGTCAAAAAAGCGAACAGAATGGTGGGAATCATTAAGAAAGGGAGAGATAATAAAACAGACAATATCATATTGCCTCCATAGAAATCCATGGTAGGCCCATATCCTGAATACCGCGTGCAGATGTGGATGCCCCATCAAAAAAAGGTGTATTGGAATTGGAAAAGGTTCAGAAAAGGGTAACAATTATTAGGAGTTTGGAACGTCGACTTTTCAGCTTGAAAAAGACGACTAAGGGGGGTATGATTGAGGTCTATAAAATGATGACTGGTTTGGAGAAAGTAGATAAGGAAGTGTAATTTACTCCTCATAACACAAGAACTAGGGGCACCAAATGAAATTCATAGACAGCAGGTTTAAAACAAAGTATTTTTTCCACACAGCACACGGTCAACCTGTGGAACTCTTTGCCAGAGGATGTTGTGAAGGCCAAGACTATAAGAGGGTTCAAAAAAGAACTAGATAAGTTCATAGAGGATAGGTCCATCAATGGCTATTAGCCAAGATGGGCAGGGATGGTGTCACTAGCCTCTGTGTGCCAGAAGCTGGGAATGGGCAACAGGGGATGGATCACTCAATGATTGCCCCTTCTCTTTATTCTCTCTGAAGCAGCTGGCATTGGCCACTGTTGGAAGACAGGATATTGGGCTAGATGGACCTTTGGTCTGACCCTGTATGGCCATTCCTATGTTCTTATGACCACCAATGTGTACGCTTACATATGAGCAAACCAACAGTATAACTCCTCAACTCTGCCCCACAGCAATTCTGGAAGACTAGATCGGATTGATTTGCTATTCACATAAATTTGCTGCATTACTCCATTGCACATAAAACTGTTGTGCAAATGACACAACTGAGCTAAAGACTTTACTGCAGTTCTAATACAATTACCTCTGCTGTCAATGGGATCCCAAGCCAACACAGAGAGAGAGGTCAATCAGATGGCCTGGCAAAGCATTCCCCTTCAGCATAATTGTGCTAATTATGAACCAATCTTGTATTTACATCTGTTTTATTCACAGACTGATAGACTCTGACAGCTCAAACATGTAAGGGATTTTTTAGGTTTGAAAGGGTATGTTTTCCCCTCTTGATACCAGAAAATACACACGTACTGAAAGTCCTACAGAGAGGAAAGAATCTTTTACCTTTTCGGGCTCTTCTTGCTGTTGTTGCTGTTCTCTGCTCTGTACATCACACAATCTTTGACTGTGAGCAACAGAGCGTTTCAATGGCTCATCCTCACTATCTGAATCCACACCGGGTGCCACAGGGCACTTCGATTTCAATGGAAACTTTCTGAAAATTAAAAATACAATTATAATTTCCTAGCACTGTAGAAACCTGTTAAGCTGTTAAAAAAGGAAATTTGGGTGTAACAGGTAGGACGGTTATGCAGATTTAAAAGAATCTCCTGTTTGCTATATTTAAAATCGATTTACTTAGCAAATCTATTTTCTATTTCTAGCTTACCTATTCGTGCATTGGAAGTTACTGTATTCCTTTACCAGGTATTCATTAAAAGAACTTCCCTACACTTCTATGTTTAGGTATTTACAATGCATGGACAACATTCTGTGAACATTCACTTAAGTGGACTCCATTAGTATACAGAACACAATTATATGCTGTTTAACTTGGGAAATTTATCTAAACACTATAATTATTTTCTGAAACCAAGTTGTATAGATCATAAAGATGCTAAATAGTGTTTGGCAGGACAAAATTTCACGTGTAGTATTTTTCAGTTTTCCTTTTTGGCCTTTTGTGAGTGTTATACCCAAAAGCAAGGAGGGCTCAGGAAGGTGGAAAATAAAAGCACTTTCTGTAGGTTAAGACAGTGGCTCTCAATCTTACCAGATACTGTACCCCCTTCAGGAAGCTGATTTGTCTTGCGTACCCCCAAGTTTCACCTCATTAAAAAACTACTTGCTTATAAAATCAGACATAAAAACACAAAAGTGTCACAGCACACTATTACTGACAAATTGCTTACTTTCTCATTTTTACCGTATAATTATAAAAAAACAATTGGAATATAAATATTGCATTTTAATATACTATACATTTTAGTGTATAGTATATAGAGCTATATAAACCAGTGATTGTATGAAATTTTAATTTGTACTGACTTCAGTAGTGCTTTTTATGTAGACTGTTGTAAAACTAGCCAAATATCTAGATGAGTTGATGTACTTCCTGGAAGACCTCTGCATACGACCAAGGGTACCTGTACCTCTGGTTGAGAAGCACTGGGTTAAGAAACCTGTGCTTTCTAGATTCATTCTCCAGTGTCTTAAATTTTATGCAGCGTAAAGTTATCCAACGCTACATTACATTTATCACTGTTTCTCAGGAGCTGGCCTCTCAGAATGAAGTGTAAAAACAATGTCTCTCTAACCCCCCACAAATAAAAACCCTAGGATTAAATGACTCTCTTCCAGAACCAACTTTGGTGCACCAAACATAAAGACAGAGAAAAGAGCTAGTTCTTGGAATAAGAGACTATTTTGCTTCTCTTGTAAATGACTTACAAACCAGCTTGCTTGCAGCTATGATTACAACCAGTTCTTAAGAGGAGTGGAACTATCAGAGAGTCCATATAAACTAAGTTCAGTTTTCTTTAATACTGTTGGTTTTAATAGTGAAAAAAATCTAGTCTGTATTATAATTATAAACCTCAGAAAACAGGCTTCTAAGAGAAATGCTGAAAGATGTCATTTGGGCTGTGTGAACACTAAATGTGTCCTTAATATTTATGCCATTGGATACGTAATTTCAAGACTACACAGTTTTTCATCCTCCAGAGTTGAGACAGTAATTCAAAACACAAAAATCAACAAGGAGTAAAAATGGTAAAGGAAGACAAAAGTGGGAGAGAAAAGCAAGACTTATTTAAATGCTCAAAAATTCTTCAGAGAACTCCCCCAAATCAAGGAAATTTCAGAATTACAACTCACCTACAAGGTGTGGAAGTGCTTACTGTACAGGAATTCACCATTTGGGAGGCTTTCAATGGTCGAGAACTATAAAAAGAGCAAAGTGTTTATTGCCACAGTGTTTTTTTTCCTGAAAAAAGGTGCATTTGACTCATCTGCTAATGCATGCTAGCCCATGGCCAAAAAAAGCCATGAGGAGAATACCTGTTTGTATTTGTTAACCTCTGAGATTTAGAGTAAGAATTCTATGCTATGAATGTACAAAAGCTGTTCAGAAAAATAATTAACCCTTTCAACTTGATTCACCTCTTAGTGGCACGCTCTAGGACAGCGCTCAGATTAAAAGCTTGCAGCACTCCTCTCAGGACTGCAACTCATTTCTTTTTCTACCCTCTTTCCAGCTCCTACTGCGGACTCATGATCTGCTCTCCCACACCCTGCCCTGGTGGCTTTACTGGCTCCCTACCTGGCCCACATTTTCACCAAAATAAGTGCCACACAAGCTTTCTGATCCACTGACCCTCATTTCGGATTCCCTCAATTTTATCAACTCTCCCCACACCCTGGCTGCTGTTGTAGCAATCCCTTCCAATCCACACAGCTGACTTCCTCTCCAAACCCAAGACTGCTGTATCCAGTTCACCAGGTCACCCCCTACTGCTAGCCAGGAGGATAGATTAAGACTGAGAACATGCAGGTCCTATTATAAAACCACTACAAATCTGACCCTTTAAAGGGCTTTTCTCATTTCTTCCTTTACAAAAGTAAAGTTTTCAATTAAAAAAATATACCGTTGAAAAACCTTATTCAAAACTAAGCACAAAGAACACGTGCCATCCTGATAAACACGCCAGTTACATCCTAACTCACTATGCTATTGCGGTTAGGGCACTGGACCGGACTATATGAGATCTCAGTTTGTTCCTTGGTCTGCCACACTTCCTATGTGACCCCAGACACAATACTCTGTGCCTCAGTCTGCCATCTTTAAAAATGAGAAGTCATGATATGCCCACGCTTGGAACACTGCATGCAATTCTGGTCACCCCATCTCCAGATACATTAGAACCGGAAACAGTGCTGAGAAGGGCAACAGAAATTAATAGGGCATAGAACAGCTTCCATTTGAGGAAAAATTAAAAAGACTGGAACTGTTTGGCTTAAGAAAGAGACAACTAAGGGGGAAACATGATAGAAGTCTATAAAATCATGAATGGTGTATGGAGAAAGAAGTGTAATTTACCACTTCACATAATACAAGAACTAGAAGTCACCCAAAGAAATGAATAGGCAGCAGGTTTAAAGGAAGGACTTCTTCGTACAATGAACTGTCACAGCCTGTGGAACACACTGCCATGGGATGCTGTGAAGGCCAAAAGAATAACTGGGTTCAAAAAAGAATGAGATAAGTTCCTGGAGAATAGTCCATCAGTGGACTGAGACTGAGAACTTATCAGCCCAGACGGCCAGGCACACAAATCCATGTTTCAGGTGTCCCTAAACCTCGGACTGGACGACAGAGGATGGATCACTAAAGACTGCCCCGTTCTGTTCATTTCTTCTGAAGTATCTGGTCCTGGCCACTGTCAAAGACGGAATACTGGGCTAGCTGGACTGTTAAGAATGGCTCTGGTTGGTCAGACCGAAGTAATACTTCCTTACTTCACGGGGCTGTAGCGAGGACAAATTTATTGTGTGAGGTACTAGATACTGTGATGGTGAGCACCACAGAAAACCCTATCAATAAAATTAATGGACAGGACAGCACAGCAAAGGGTGTAAGGGAAGATCAGCAGAGAAAGGGTATGAAGTTACATCTTAATGTAAGAGCTATCACAGTGTACCAAATATGAAATGAAAGCTCAATCATGCTAGTACTTGTACTGGAAATAAAGCTGAATTATGAACTTCCCTTGGTAAATGCTAACAGTCCATGCCCCAGGGGTTAGGGCAGGGTTGTTCTTTACAGAGTGTTCTCTAGATATTATCCTATCTAGTTTTAAACATCTCAAAGCAAAGGAGCTTCCACCACTCTCACATCATGAGATGTAATTCTCCTTCCCACTCATCGTCTCATATTGGGATCATTATGGATTACTGCAGCAGAGGAAAGACTTGGCTTTTAATTTCGTAAAGGGAATCATAATGACCTTTGAGAGGGTAGGAGCAATTTTTAAATCTCTTATTAATTTAACTGCTTCTAGAGTAGATCTGATATGTAACATTTGATACCATCCCCTCCCACATGCTTTATGCATGAACTTAATACCCATGAATAGATAACTGTGATAAATTCTGCACTTCACACTTACACTGCAGAATGCGCACTCCATCCCAGAGTAAGTGGGGGCCGAGTGCTTTCTGTACAGTGAGAGAACAGGGTCAAATATCTTGGTATAACCACCTGCTGCCCAACTTTGTGATTGAGAGAGAGTGCCACATTGAAGCTGTATCGTTTCAGATGAAGAATCAGGACCCTGAAAGATAGGAGGCAGGGCAGAAATAACTGCATTACGTTCAAAACCAAAGACAGTAGCCAGTATATAAACACATTCAAAACCCAGCTTGTCCTACCCACTAAATAATCACTTCAATTTCAAATACATTTTATTTTTAGAAAAAAAAGTTTCCCACCTCTTGACTTTCTGACAAGAGATGTTTGATTGCACGAAGAGTTAGTTGTGTAGTGAGCTTGAGGAGACATGGTCCCTGCAGGGTTCTGGGAGCTAGGCCCCTTAGGGCTCTGTAGATAGTAAACAGTCCCCTGAACTTATTTTGGGTATTTGCTGGCTGCTAGTTCATAATAAGATACGGCTAAACCACCCTGAACACACCCGATCCCGTCTGATCTTGGAAACTAAGCAGGGTCGGACCTGGCTAGTACTTGGATGGGAGACCTCCTGGGAATACCAGGTGCTGTAGGCTTAACATGGGCGTGGGGCTAGCAACTCCACCCCGTAAGGGAACCAATTGCTACTGAAACACCAAAACCAGTTGGTGGCCCATACCCCAGCTGAGGGGTGATGGGCAAAGAGAGAGAGAGTTCATAATAAGGAGCACAGGCATAAGGTGTTCTCAGCCTGATCCTCGCAGGAGCAGTTCTGGTTACTGCTGCTATCTATTTAGACCCTGAAGTTGCAGACCTTTGCAGACCTTTTTAACGATAGGCAGACATCCTGCTCTGACAGAACAGTCAGACTTTGTCAACTCAAGAGACTCCTGATTCAATCAGCATCATTTTCTTCTTGTCCAGGATGAGCTTACACCAAATGGCTTTTATACAGGTCCTTATTTCTGCCAGCTAACGAGAGAGCTAGGAGATAACTCTGATTGCTTCCAGTGAGGAAACAGAGCCAAGTATAATGATCATAGACCAATGTCATCAGCATAGTCCCTCAAGCTATCCCCTACTGACTAAACAAACATGCTGAACAACAGGAGCGGCCAAGACTTAGGCCTTGTCTACACTACCTCGGTAAGTCAACTTAAGTTACGTTATTCACATCACTGGAGTAGTGTAACTGAAGTTGATGCAGATTAGGTCTATTTACCGTGTCAATGGGACACCCTCTCCCACTAACTTACATTACTACTCTTCTTAGGGAGCTAGAGTACCGGAGTCGGTGGGAGAGCACTTTGCCACTGACCTACAGGTCTTCCCCAGACCTGCTAAATTGACCCCCGCTGCACTGACTGCAGCAATGCTGATCTACTGGTAAGTGTAGACATGGCCTTAGACTGGTTGATCCTGAAAATCAAGCATCCTAGAGGAGTCACTAACACAAACTGGACACAGGGTTTATTTTATTAGTCAGAGCTTTACCTAACTTCTAAACTTTTGTTCCTGAAATTACCACCAACCTTACAAATATTCACTTTGCGGTGAGCCTTCCCTCCTGCATTGCATTTTCTGTTTGTTTAAACTGGGCAGGGACCACATGATATTACTTTAATTATGGCATCACCAAAGGGTCCAAATTAGGGACCCTTTGGCTCCATTATGCTAGGTATTGTAAAACTCACACCATGACAAGATGATCCCTGCCCCAAAGAGCTTACAATCTATATAATGATTCCATCTATGTGATAAAAATACCAAGCACACCATCAGTATTGCTTCAAGAGTACTGTGTATTTCTAATGATATCAGCCTGTTTAGCCTCTCAACTACCACCCAGATATTCTGCTCTTTCTTTAGGACAAAGCTGGCAGCTGTAAACCTCTCTTCAAACGGGAAAGATTTGATCTTTATTAGAAGAAAGTGCAAGCTCTGACTTTCTGGAGAGAAGGGAATATAAGGGAGAAACCTTACTGGACTCTTCCCTGAAGCCCCACTATGCTCACTGTGATATAGAAAGACAGCAAGCACCAAGGTGAAAGGGATGGTTGGCCACCCAAAGTGAGGTCCTACACTGAACTCGACAGCATTTCTCCATCAGTCTGTATGTAATGTGGTAACTTTTGAACACCACATGTGACCTATTCCAAAGTTTCAGGGAATGTTTTGGGCATCAGTGAAGAGAATCCTATTGATTTTAGTGAAAAATCGGAAAACTGGAAGTGGGGAATGCATGTAGCCCCAGGTATGTGGCTGGCACATGTATCAGCTTCAAACAGGTCTACCATAATCTGCAGATCGAAGAATCAGTTGATGGCAACCATTAACAAGTTTCAGCACAATTCTCACCCCACTGCCCATCTCGCCCTTGCCTTCCCTCCCAAATGAGCTTAAAATGTTGTTAACATGAATGACTCCTCTCCCAGGCCTGGTGTACACTTCAAATTTAGGTCAACATAGCTACATTGCTCAGGTGTGTGAAAAATCCACATCCCTGAGCAATACAGCTGTGCAATCTAACTCCCCTAGCGTAAGACAAAGTTAGGTCGATGGAAGAATGCTTCTGTAGCTATTGTTAGTGTAGCTTGGTCCAATACTATGGGGTTATGCCAGCATAGCTAAGGCACTGCAGTTATGCCAATATAGTCCCCAGTGTACACTGTGCCCCAAAATAAATAATGGGGGGAAGGAGGGAGGAAGGAATGCACAGAGCCACAGGCATGGGGAGGAGAATGTGTGAGGGAGACACTGGAGCACAGCACCGCAGGCATGTTATGGAGGGGAGGAATGATGATGGGGGAAGTGTGGGGTGGGGGGCATTCAGAACCCTTGGTTCAGGGGAGGAGAATGGGGCACAATGATATGGGGGCACACAAAGACCCAGGCATGTGGTGGATGTGATGAACAGGGGCATTCAGAGCTCCTGGCATTGGATGGCATGGAAATGAAGGATAGGGCCCCAGCATGAGGTAAGGGAGAGGGGTTGCAGGAGTCCTGAAATAGAAGGAGATGGAATGGTGGCCCACAAGAAGCGAGGGGGTGAGGAGGGAATGGAGGAATGTCAGACTCCCCTGGTGTGTACAATGAGCTCTGCAAACAGAAGCAATGATGCGTACAATCTTCTAATTATAGCTTTTCACTCTTCATCCTCTTCACGTTACCCTGCTCTTCCACGCTGTCCTACGTACCAACACATTTATCCACTTTTAGGACTTGCTTTTTGGGAAAGCACCAGAGAAGGATTTTCCCCTTACCTGGGAAGCCTATTGAATTTGTGTGTAACAACAGCAGACTTTCCATTACACTTCTCACAGGAATACTCAATCTCCTCTGCCTATTAAAGACAAAGCAAAATATAAGGATGACTCAACCAGATCTCCATCGAAAGGCCTTTTTCAGTCCAGTGTTTCTCTGAAGAGGGCAGCCATCTATTTCTTAATTGACTTATTTCAACGTGACATACCAAAAATGAATCAGATAAGAGAACAAGAAATAAGCTTACAACTGAAGATCTGTCAGTTAAGACAGGTGGAATTAGTTAGGGATAAATCGCTTTTTCCAAATCTGATACATAGAGCTAGAAAATAGAGAGGGTAAAGAAAGATTAGTACTCAAAATGAGAGGACAGTAGTTTTGCAAGACCTGCAGCTTTTACTCTCACAAACATCTACCATGTAGCTTTTCATAGCCCTTACTGGACAACATTTAATTCTCCATATCCCTAGTCCAAAGCTCCTATTTTTTTCTCCTGAAAGGCCCTTTGCCTCTGAGATCATTACTGATGTATCATAGTTAACAGAATTTTCAAGCACAGACAGCTAGAGGAGATGAAAAGCATTGTGTGAGGAGTATGCATACAACTGCAATATTTAGACATTGTCACTGTTTATGTAATTCATTTCTGTAAGCCAGAGGTCAAACCACACCACTTCTCTTCTACTAAGGATAGAAGTCTGTACCTCAAACAACCAATAGGCTTATTGTACAGCTGTAGAAAGGATAAGTCCGTGTTTCCAATCAAAAGTGCATCAAAATAAAATGAAAACCAGTGTAAATAAAAGGGACCATGGCAGATTTCACAGATTAAAAAGTATTTATCTCCAGTTTTGAACAAGCTCATATTGGAGGTCTATTTACTGTGCAAGTGTCTAGATATTTTAAACAAATACTATATATATATATGGTCTCTCGTCTCTGTACTGATTTAGAGAGACAGACTACCAAGGAGAGGACTGATAACCAAAAACTTCTGAGTTGTAATCTCATCTCTAGGATTTGCATAAATTCTTCTGCACCTCAATCTCTCTATTTAAGAAACAGGGAAACATGTACATCTCAGAAGCATTGAGAGGATCAGTTTGTGTCTACACCGTATTTTAAGATTAAAAGCACTAGTGTGTTTGCACACAATCCCTACAAACTATTTGAAGATTGGATAGTTCATATGCCTACAACCCCTGCTATAAATACTGAGTAAAATGCGTTGTATGAATACCCCTCACATCACATGGCAATATACAAAATCAAATTCTGTTACTATTAATATATGCGTGATTGAGAGAAGGAAGGAAGAGAAAGAAAAATGGAGAATAGTAATAAATAAGCATTATGTACCCTGAAAAAGAGATCAAGGGAATCCTGGATGGATCGAGAAGGAAGTAATTTCTTTCTTCGGGGAAGATCAATGGAAAGATCATTAAACTGTTCTCGTTTAGTAACTGTTTCACCACACCTACAATAAAAAAGCATATGTGATTTTACCTATATGTATGCTGGGAAATCATCACAGTTTGTATGGTTTATTTCACAATAACTTTACACATGTGAACACACCAAGCCCATTTTAACTTTATCAAGTCACCCACTGACTGAACTCATGTTTTAATTTTGGGACTTAGGTTTGGTATTTTCATGATTTAAAGAAAGATTTCCTGTGAGTAATAGTTTGAGAGCAAAGATGAACCCAAACTCTAAGAAGTACTTTGGAGTGGTCAAGGGATCTGTCATATGGGAAAGTCAACAGGCCTGGTGGTATAGCTGAAAGCCCTCCAATCTGCATCAACCCTCCTAGGAGGAAAGGAGTCAGCCCAACATCACAAGGGAGCAGAAGGAAATCTGTTTGTTTTTTTAAAAATGAAGTACTAATATTTGTACACCTATAAAAACTTTAATTTCATTTCAGGATATAAAAACTGGACCTAAGTAGTACGATACAACTTTTAAAGGGCACAATAAGAGACACACATATTAGCAACAGTTGTCTAGACTCTAGAATGATGACATGATTAACACTAGCACAGTATCAACCATATGTGGCACTAGCCATAGAGGTAAATGACCAGCTAGATGTGGTTACTCAACACATCCTTGTGTAGCCTTCACTGACATACTTCCTTATGGAGCCACAGGAAAGCTGCCATGCCCTGGAAGAAAACACTGGGAGAATGACAGAGGAAACGTGGCCTGCCCACTTCTGGGAACAAGCCCTGAGCTTCTGTAAAGCCCTGATCTTGTCTAGTGGGCATGGATGGGAAAGCAAAAAAGAACACCTACCCTGAAAGTAAGGCCTCTTTCTTGCAAAAAGAGATTTAAAAGCTAGCAGGCCGCTTGGCAAATATGATACAGTAAAGAGTAGTGCCCTGTGACTACACTTAATTTTCCTGTGCAAACAGTTTCAAGCATTTGGAAAGTTTTCATTTCTGCTGATATATGTAGGAAAAGGAGGAAACTGCTTAGTACTACATGCAGCAGTTGGTTTGTGGATGAATATCACAGAATATGAAAATACTGTCCTTCCACCTGCAGAACTTTTACTTCTTAGACTTCAAAAGTATCGTCTCTCTCAAAAATACTTACATTTTACATATGATAGAATGTTGAACCTCAAACTCTAAGTTAGTGATAACTGGACAAGTGTAAACTTTAGTGGCTGAGATATCATCAGAGGCCCGTCCTGGTGAGTTATCTTCCCCAGACATGGGTTCACTCTTCCAAGTTTTGTTTAATTTTTCCATGTCCTCCTTTAGCTGATCCAAACACTGGCTCAAAAACTCATGTGCATCCTAGAAACGGTGAAAATTCTTTAGATTAGAACGACTCTCTGCATGTCCTGCTTTCAATCTCTCTACTATACGTGTGTGTGTGTGTGTGTGTATATATACACACACACATATTATATATATATATACACACACACACACACACATATTATATATAGTTTATATATATATATATATATATAAAAAGGGAAAAGCACACAGACTAACTCTGCATTGTCTTATATAGGAACACATGAAAGTTCTGTTATAACCACAAAATGGACAATAGCCATCCATTCAACTAACAGCTCAGTCAGTATCAACCTGACTCCAGTGGGCACAGACTAGTCAGACTACTCACTACACTTGTGCTGAAGAAGAAAAGCATACAAGTGGTTTGTAGAAGAGAGAGCACTTACATTTTGCATGTAGCCTGAGAATCTCTCTGCAGTAGCTGAAATGGCACTTTTCACTTTCTTGAGCAGCTCGTTCTTTGCCGCAGGGCTGCAAGCATCCTTTCTAGCAAGCAGAAGAGCAAAGCGTCTGGAGAAATTAATGCAGTGAAAGGTTGATTGGCTGGCTTTCGAAATCTTATGGTAGGTAGTGTAAAACCTCACTAAAAACATTTGCCAAGTCTGTTTTCCATTAGGGGAAGAGGCAGAGGGATTCATCTTGTATAACACCTCACAAACTATCCTCACCCCCTTAGATTACAAATGTTTTAAAACTTAACTCCTGGTGCCATTATTTCAGTGGGACTCTGCATTTAAAAAATCCTCCAATGTAAAAAGCACAATAACAAAATGTGTTATGTAAAATATCTTATGAAAGAACATCCCATTAAAATAAACAGATGAATAATTAACCCTAATTCTTATGGCCAATAAACACTTCTGTAAATTACACTCCAGCCAGCTGCAAGTTTTATTTCTTTTTGCAATACAAGAAGTTGCAACATACAGCTTCATTCATTTACACAACACAGGCTTAAGAAATTGGGCAAGACAAAAGGTTTGTTTTAACTCAGATATACCACTGCTGTCCGTAACTTTATTAATAATCTGGTGATCCTTCCTACTTCCAGTTACTGTGTTCTAGTTAATTTCATAGTGCTCTTCTATGCTTAGTACAGGGCTTCTCAAACTGGGGGTTGGGACCCCTCAGGAGGTTGTGAGGTTATTACATGGAGGTTGGGAGGGGGGGCTGCAAGCTGTCAGCCTTCACCCCAAACTCTGCTTTGCCTTCAGCATTTATAAGGCTCTTAAATATATAAAAAAGTGGTTTTAATTTATATGGGGGGGGGGGGGAAGAAGAGAAATTGCACTCCAAGGCTTGCTATATGAAAGAGGTCACCAGTACAAAAGTTTGAGAACCATGGCCTTAGTATAATACATTCAAAGCAGAACAATCTACACATCAGATTTTATATATGCAGGCCAATATTAACCCTTGATATTGAGGAAGGCAGCAGCACATATACATGCAAGTGACAGACGAAAAAGGAAAGAAAACCAAGTTAAAAGAATTGGATAATTTGTCTGAAACAAAGCAACAGAAGTCAAGACAGACACTATAAAGCATTCAAGTCAGTCCTGTTGTACCTCTACACCCAATAGCACATGGCCCTCCACCAGAAGATCCTATTATAATGGGTCTCAAGAGCTATCTACCTAGTTTGCCTGTAAGGATATAGGGAACCATTTTTAGTGCAGCTTTATAGTACATTTATACAACTACAATAGGAAAAACATTCCTGCATAATGGCCCATTTGACAGACCTTTGAAAGAATAGGACTTAGTTGAGAGCATAGGGGTGGTCTTCAAAAATTCCTATTTTACTCTGTCTGCAAACTAGACTGTAACATTAGACTGTGACCACAACATGGTTATTCTATGACTAATACAATAAGTCCGAACAGAGGTCTTATTGCAAATACTGGCAAAAGGACATATCAAATGGCATATAGAACTGCCAAGTCCAAACAGTGCAGGAAGAGTTCAAGAAGCTCAAGAAAAATACAACAAAAATAGAAAGGATCCAAAGACAGATAACAAAAGCAATTACAGACATAAAAAGATATCTGTATGAGGAGAAATTAAAGGACTAGAACCATTTAACTGGGAAATGGGAAAAATAAGAGGGCAGATGAGAACAGTATATAAAATACTGAATGGTACAAGGAGGGTAGACTAAATACCATTTGTCCTTTCGGGTAATACAAGAACCAGGGAATAGTCAGTGAAATTTGAAAGGCAGCACAATTAAAACTGATAAGAGGAGACGGTTTTACACAGCACATAACTCATGAACAGTAAACTTCTACAGTTAAATAAAGTAGAATAGAAAAGTATAAAACATAAAACGCATGTGCTCGGGCATAAGCCAACCATTAACTAACTGGGACTAGGAAGATGCTTCCTCTATTGGGAAGTTATTTCATATTTGTCTTATGGATTTGCTTATACTTTCTTCTGAAACAGCTGGTTTTGCCAATGTCTGAGAGACGATATTGTGTTAGAGAGACCACTGATTTGACATAGTATGGCAATTCCTATGCACCCTACTTTATTATGGCAATTCCTATGCACCCTACTTTATTATGGCAATTCCTATGCACCCTACTTTATGTTTCTAAAATCTGTCCCTCAATACACTTGTAAATTCCCAAATTTTGATGCATTTTCAGAAACAGCAAGAATTGTTTCCAATTTCCTAATTTACATTTCAGCTGGGGTTCAAGGCACGACCAACTTACATGCTTGTACTCAAGCATCATGTCCTACAAATTCACCCCAAGGTCCAGTTTGCAGAGTAAAATAGGAATTTCTGGGTATGGAATGGCTTCTGTATGAGGAGAAATTAACAGAACTGGGACTTTTCAGTTTGGAAAAGAGACGAAATGGGGGGATATGACTGAGGTCTATAAAATCCTGACTGGTATGGAGAAATTAAATAAGGACGTGTTATTTACTCCTTCTCATAACACAAGAGCTGGGGGTCACCAAATGAAATCAATGGGCAGCAGGTTTAAAACAAACAGAAGGAAGTATTACATAAGAACATAAGAACGGCCATACTGGGTCAGACCAAAGGTCCATCTAGCCCAGCATCCTGTCTACCGACAGTGGCCAATGCCAGGTGCCCCGGAGTGAGTGAACCTAACAGGTATGATCGAGCGATCTCTCTCCTGCCATCCATCACCCCCCTCTGACAGACAGAGGCTAGGGACACCATTCATTACCCATCCCGGCTAATAGCCATTTATGGACTTAGCCTCCATGCATTTATCCAGCTCTCTTTTAAACCCTGTTATAGTCCTAGCCTTCACGGCCTCCTCAGGTAAGGAGTTCCACAGGTTGACTGTGCGCTGTGTGAAGAAGAACTTCCTTTTATTTGTTTTAAACCTGCTGCATGCCAATTTCATTGAGTGGCCCCTAGTTCTTCTATTTTGGGAACAAGTAAATAACTTTTCCTTATTTACTTCCTCCACACCACTCATAATTTTATATACCTCTATCATATCCCCCCTTAGTCTCCTCTTTTCCAAGCTAAAAAGTCCTAGCCTCTTTAATCTCTCTTCATATGGGACCCGTTCCAAACCCCTAATCATTTTAGTTGCCCTTCTCTGAACCTTTTCTAGTGCCAGTATATCCTTTTTGAGATGAGGAGACCACATTTGTACGCAGTATTCAAGATGTGGGCGCACCATGGATTTGTATAAGGGCAATAAGATATTCTCCGACTTATTCTCTATCCCTTTTTTAAGGATTCCTAACATCCTGTTTGCTTTTTTGACTGCCGCTGCACACTGCGTGGATGCCTTCAGAGAACTATCCACAATGACTCCCAGGTCTTTTTCCTGATTGGTTGTAGCTAAATTAGCCCCCATCATATTGTATGTATAGTTGGGGTTATTTTTTCCAATGTGCATTACTTTACATTTATCCACATTAAATTTCATTTGCCATTTTGTTGCCCAATCACTTAGTTTAGTGAGATCTTTTTGAAGTTCTTCACAGTCTGCTTTGGTCCTTACTACTTTGAGCAGTTTAGTATCATCTGCAAACTTTGCCACATCACTGTTTACCCCTTCCTCCAAATCATTTATAAATAAGTTGAATAGGATCGGTCCCAGGACTGACCCTTGGGGAACACCACTAGTTACCCCTCTCCATTCTGAAAAAGTTCCATTTATTCCTACCCTTTGTTCCCTGTCTTTTAACCAGTTTTCAATCCATGAGAAGATCTTCCCTCTTATCCCATGGCAGCTTAATTTGCATAAGAGCCTTTGGTGAGGGACCTTGTCAAAGGCTTTCTGGAAATCTAAGTACACTATGTCCATCGGATCCCCCTTGTCCACATGTTTGCTGACCCCTTCAAAGAAATCTAATAGATTAGTAAGACACGATTTCCCTTTGCAGAAACCATGTTGACTTTTGCCCAACAATTTATGCTCTTCTATGTGTCTGACAATTTTATTCTTTACTATTGTTTCAACTAATTTTCCCGGTACGGACGTTAGACTGACTGGTCTGTAATTGCCAGGATCACCTCTAGAGCCCTTTTTAAATATTGGTGTTACATTAGCTATCTTCCAGTCACTGGGCACAGTAGCCGATTTAAAGGATAGGTTACAAACCCTCGTTAATAGTGCCGCAATTTCACATTTGAGTTCTTTCAGAACTCTTGGGTGAATGCCATCTGGTCCCGGTGACTTGTTACAGTTAAGTTTATCACACAGCACACTGTGTGATAAACAGTTAAGTTTTCACACAGCACACTGTCAACCTGTGGAACTCTTTGCCAGAGAATGTTGTGAAGGCTAAGTCTGTAAAAGGGTTCGAAAAAACCCTAAATAAGTTCACAGAGGATAGTTCCATCAGAAGATAGGATACTGGCCTAGATGGACTTTTGGTTTGACCCAGTTTGATCATTCTTATGTTGATAAAGTTAATGATGTAAAAGAAAATATCCCACCCAAGCAAATGAAGATTACCTGATAAGTGCATTGAATGGAATTTTTTTCCAAGGGATACCCTGCTTAAGCAAATCATTAGTAAACGACTGAATTGAAAACAAGGACTGTAAAATGGCATTCATGTAGCAGGTATTTCCCAAGTTTGAAAATCTGAAAAGAACAACAAAGGATATTATTGAACATTGACCTATCAAGGCGTTTGCTGTTCTCCATCCCAACTGCTCCAACATAGCTCCTCCCCCTCCTAGACCATTAGTAGGGTTGCCAGGTGTCCGGTTTCCAACTGGAACACCTGGTTGAAAAGTGACCCAGACCGAGGTCAACACTGCCGACTAGGCGGTTAAAAGTCCAGTTGGCGGCACAGCAGGGGCCTGGGGCTAAAGCAGTCTCCATGCCTGCCCTAGCTCCATGTGGCTCCTGGAAGCAGCCGGCAGGTCCCTGCAGCCCCTAGGTGCGTGGACAGCTAGGGAGGCTCTGCAGCGCTGCCTCTGCCCCAAGTACTGGCTCCGCAGCTCCCATTGGCCAGGAACCGCGACCATTGGGAGCTGTGGGGGCAGCGTCTGTGGGCACCAGGGCAACACACAGAGCCCCCCTGGCTGCTCACGTGCCTAGGCACTGCAGGGACCTGGTGGCCACTTCTTTGGAGCCGTGATAATTGCCGCCAGGACCCCGTACTCCCTCCAGCACCCCAACCCCATGTCTTCCAAACCCCTCATCCCCAGCCCCACCCCAGAGACCACAGCTCCAACCAGAACCCTGATCCACATCTGCTCCCCGACCTCCTGCCCCAGCCCTGGGCCCCCTACCGCACTCTGAAACCCTCGGCCCCAGCCTGGAACCTGCCTCTTACACTCCAAACCCCTCATCCCCAGCCCACAGCCCCAGTCAGAAAGTTGGCAACCCATTAGTCATCTTGCATATCTGGAAAACAGATCTAGGTATTTCTACAATCTAAACATAAAAATACTGTGATTGCTCATTTAGTACAGAGAATAATTTTCAAACAAGCTTATTTCTTTCACAAGTTTGTTGGATTCATTATATCAACTACGAAGTTCTTAGCATTTTAGTGAACAATTCTATTTTCCCAAACTGGGAAAAGGGCTCCTTACTCAGGCACAATTCTCACTCATTTCAGAACCAGGTCTTGAATTTGTTTCTATGTAATTAGTACACTTCAGTCTGCTCACATTCAGACGACGAGGGAAAAGCTGAAACTTACCCTTGTAGCTGTTGCTGTGGGTGGGTGGAAAGGGGCACTCGAGGTTTGTTCCATCCTGTGTAGTCTTGATTAGATCGCATTTTTTTAACAGAGAGTGGGGCTGGCTGAGAGAGAAACCCCAGGCTTCTTTTGGCTGAGTGCGTCTGACTTGATATGCTAGACCTACAGTGCCAAAAAAAAGCATAAAATGTAAGTTTTTGACTGCACTGTTCTTTCAAGATAGTATCAAAGACAACAATTATAGCCCATGACAATATCACCCTTATCCATATCACGTGCCAAGGTGCTGCCTATTTATTCATGGCAATTTAAATGGGAGTGAGTTGGGGGAGAGAAGGCCGTCCTACTCTACCTTTCTTAGATTAGGTCTTGAAAAATCTCAAAACAGGGCACACCTACAGGAATTGCTTCACTAATGAAATGGTGCCACCTTTGTAATGAAGGGTAGCAGCCAGGCAGACAACTGGTGCACACTGCATTGCAAAATAGTGGGCTACATATGGGAAGGGGAAACACTGGTCCAGAAAATGCACCAAATCCCAGCAGACAAGTCTTTGGTTTTTAAAGTACTACCGGTATGTGGGGATCTGAAACTCTGGTCTTGTGGTTAAGGCATGACTAGAACACAAGTCAGGAGATCTAGTTTGAATTTATGGCTCTGCCATTAACTTCCCATGTGAACCCCTGGGCAAGTCATTTAATCCCTACGCCTCAGTTCCTCATCTCTACAATATGGATAATATTTCCTCTCTCCCTACGCTTCGTCTGGTCTAATATGAAATAGTTTGGTGCAGGGACTGTATCTGTCTGGTGCCCAGAACAATGTGGCCCAATCTGGCACTACTAGAATACAGCTACTACTTGTAAAAATAACTACAGTTTATCTACCTGGGAAGGATGAAGACTGATTCAATCTCACTGGGATCTGAACCTGGGATTCTAGAGTTTAGATATTTTAAATATGACACAGACCATTAAACCATCCACTCTTTTTCCTTGTAGAGTTTGGTTTTGATCCCAGATTCTTCCAAATCCCTCAAGTAACATGGTGTGAAACAATCAAGCCCATGGAACTGAATGTGGGACTCTGATCTTCACTGGCACAGTGACTCCTATATTCAACACCAGCAAAGCTCCCTTCAACAGCAGAGCTTCTCAAGAGAAATATTAAAATCATATACAACATACAACCCACGCTTTTCTTGGTGAAATCTTACAAAGTGCAAATTAAGAAATTTTAGGAAGACCGTCCAGCTCAATGTGCATGCAGACCACACAACAACCCAAGTCTAGTACAAAACGATTACAAGTTTCAGCAACCCTGCTTTACTTGTTTTTAAAAAATTAGATACATTCATTTTCATACCATTTAGTAAACACACAAAAATTAAAATGCCTAAATTCCTGAAAAACAGTTCTTTGTCCTGTAGAGATAACACTATAGATAGAGTCATGCCTACCTGTCCAGATTGGAATTGCCAGTGGAGTAGTCCTTTGACGTGGACCTGCTACCATAAAAGGAGGATGATTGTAGAGGCAAAACCCCTGGAAGAGCAACAGAAAGAAACATTTGCCATTTATTCCAACTAGCTCAGCTATGTATTCTGTACTTGAAGGTAAAAGTAATTTTTTCAGAGCTGTGTAATGAAGAAAGTACTAGCTCTAAATACGAAGTGCATGTAGTTTTTTCACATAAGCTAAAGTTCGACTTGATACCTCCACCTTGAAATTCTGATTTGCTTATTTGAAAAAGGCTGTTAAACAGTGGAACCAACAACTGAAACAATGTAATGTGTATTTGTCAGTTGTTGAAACATGAAAAACACACACGCACAAACCCTTCTTAGCCACGATTTCCAATACAGCGTACACAAAATTCAAAACAAATACCTTGTACTGAAAATTAAGTTTATTTTCCTACTCTCTATTTCATAGTGAATTCACGTATATTTGCGGGAAAAACATGAAGTGGGTCAAATGAGATGTATTCTGACATTCCAATGATTCAAATAATAAATGTTGTCATGTAAAACCGTAACTTCACAAGATTCAACTATGTCTATTAAGTGGACAGAGAATTATTGTTCATTTTTATCATGGCTTTGGGATGGAAGATGCGAGTTCAGGCCAACTGCACAGCCTGAAGTTTACTATTGCCAGCTATACTTACAAATGAACAGAGAACTTCTGTTTCTAATTCTGCAGTCCTTTTAAAACCTATCTTTTTAACAGACTTCACTCATTAGTTCAGCATCAACCTTACTTGTTCGACTAGCAAAATAATTGTAGTCTGAGCTCTACCAAAATAAAGGGTATTCACATTTTTAAATCTGCACCAGCCACTCTCTCAGAAAGACAGATCTAGATTACCTTACCCTTTATGAAGGTGCTCAACATTTAGAATTGCAATCAACTACATCCTAGAATACTCAAGGAGCTGACTGAGGAGATCTCTGAGCCATTAACGATTATCTTTGAAAACTCAGAGCATTTTTCAGCAACCAGGGCAAGGGGATGTTCCTCAAAAGTGGATGTTCCCTCTCTGACAAGTCTTTGCCAGTTATCCCTGTCCTGGGCTTCTGTCTCACAATGTGTGTACTCAGTGTGTAAGAAGGAACTAGCCATTGCACACATACAAAATGGAAAATAACTGCCTAAGAAGGAGTACTGAGGAATGGGATCTAGGGGCTAAAGTGGACCACAAGCTAAATATCTGTTAGTCTATAAGGTGCTATAAGACTCTGTCGCTTAAACTAAATACAAGTCAACAGTGTCACACTATCACACAAAAAAGTAAATAGCATTCCGGAATGTATCAACAGGAGTGTTGCAAGCAAGACACAAGTAGTAATTATTTCACTCTACTCCACACGGATAAGGCCTCAACTGGAGTACTGTGTCCAATTCTGGGCAGCACATGTCAGGAAACATAGGGGCAAATTGGAGAAAGGCCAGAGGAGAGCAACAAAATGATTACGGTTATAGAAAAAATGGCCTCTGAGGAAAATGAAAAAGTTGGGTTTGTTTAGTCTGTAGAAGAGAAGATTTGGGGGGTGGGGAGGAGGCATAACAGTTTTCAAGTACATAAAATGTTGTTACAAGTAGTAGCGTGAAAAAATTGTTTTCCTTAACCTCTGAGGATAGAACAAAAAGCAATGTTGATAAATGCAAAGTAATGCAGATTGGAATACATAATTCCAACTATACATATAAAATGACGGGATCTAAATTAGCTGTTTCCAGTCATTGTGAATAGGTCCCTGAAAACAACCACTCAATGTGCAGTGTCTGTCAAAAAAGCAAACAGAATGTTGGGAACATTAAGTAAGGGATAGATAATAAGATAGAAAATATCATATTGCCGCTATATAAATCCATGGTAGCCCCACCTCTTGAATACTGAGTGCAGATGTGGTCACCATATCTCAAAAAAAGATATATTGGAATTGGAAAACATTCAGAAAAAAGTAACAAAAATGACTAGGGGTATGGAATGGCTTCCATAAGAGGAGAGATTAATAAGACAGACTTTTCAGCTTGGAAAAGAGACTAAATGGGGGGATATGACTGAGGTCTATAAAATCCAGACTGGTATGGAGAAAATAAATAAGGAAATGTTATTTACTCCTTCTCATAACGCAAGAACTAAGGGTCACCAAATGAAATGAATAGGCATCAGGTTTAAAACAAACAAAAGGAAGTATTTTTTTCACATAAAGCACTGTCAACCTGTGGAACTCCTTGCCAGAGGATGTTGTGAAGGCCAAGACTATACCAGGTTTTAAAAAAGAACCAGATAAGTTCATGTAGGACAAGTCCATTAATGGCTATTAACTAGAATGATCAGGGATTGTGTTCCTTGCCTCTGTTTGCCAGAACCGGGAAGTGGGCAACAGGGGATGAATCACCAGATGACTGCCTGTTCTGTTTATTCCCTCTGGAATAAACAGGCATTAGCCACTGTGGGAAGACAGGATACTGGGCTAGATAGCCCTTTGGTCTGACCCAGTATGGCCATTCTTATGATAAGCTGTGAAGGGCCTTGAAAGTGAATACAAGTAGCTTACGTTCGATGTAACAGAGGCAGGAGCCAGTGGAGGACTTCAAAGGGATGGCTGACATGGTCAAAGTGACAGGCTAGAAAAACTATTTTTGCAGCAGCTTTCTTAATGGGTCTGAGTGGAGCAAGATTGCATTTTTTTTCAAGGCCAGAAAGGATGATATAAAATGCATGTTTACCTGATGTCCTGTTCTCCTCTGTCTGTTTCAGATTCAGCTGTTTCTCTCTGCTACTATTTAAAAACTTCCATGCTGGATCAGTCATAGCTTTGTTATTGCTACAGATAAACGGGAGCTGAAGTTAGAATAGTTATGTGAGGTACAGTTTTTTCCTAGTTAATGTTTACACTTCAAATATTTTTAGATATTTAATTTATATTGGCCTTTGTTATAATTAACTATGAAGTATGCACACCTCATCAGCAAACAAATTTAGCCAACTAATTCATTAAATAGGCCTTCTCACTATCATGTCAAAAACTACAGCCTACATCTCTCTGCTGTATGAATACCATCCCACTTTGTGCTTTGACCTCTTACAAGTCAAAGTTCAAACCCATTAAGACAAAACAAGTGCAAATTACCACCAAAAGGTGAATATCCCAGGTATTTATTTAGCATCAAACACTATTATAGAAGACTTGTTCGGTTAGTGCTAATTTACAAAGCAAACACATTGTCTGCAGATAGCATACTACTGCAGAGTTAACATACCTACATAGGGCTCTCTCTCACTCCCTAGTCCTTAACCTTTTCCAAACATATATTAGTGTTATTTTGACAGAGATAGATCTGAATATTCTTTTGAACAAAACACTTATTTGAAGAGTAGGTGGGCACATGAAGGAGGAATTTGCACCAGAAACTACAAAAATAAGCAGTAACTTACGTTGAAGAATCATTCTCTTTGGGATAATCTTCATTCATCTCTGAACCAGAGGGCTGTGTTCTTTTCCTCTTTTCACTAACACACCACAAGAATAAATCATTTTAAGGAATCATTAATTCAGACGGACAAAGACAAACCTCTTCCTCCACCATGCATGCCTCATGTGCTCTCTGTACTAACCTGTCACAATTTTCAAATTTAAAATCTAAACTACAACAAAGAATTTTACACACACAACTCTTTTGCATTTTCCTAGAGCTTGTGGACCAGCCACGAGCTAGAAATACAATTGTTAACACTGTTTTCAAAGCAATACTAAAAAATTATAAAAATGAACCAAAAGGGCTTATATGTACTTGTATGTGCAGTAAATTATTATTAAGATTACACATTTCTATGAAGTTAAATTCTGATGACAGCATAATTGAAGTAACTTTATTTCATACCGGTTTTCCAATAAGCTCGTTCTGTGAGGAGTTGACGAAGAGGGAGACACTGAAATGTTAATCCTGTTGCTAGGTGTTCCACTTCCTGAGGAAGTCTTAACAGATGCTCTACTAGGGCTGCTCAACACCTTTCGAAATGTATTTTCTTCCTTTCCCTCCAAAGTCACTCTTTTGGAAGGAACCTGCAAAATCCAGCAGAGGAAATCCACAATAATAAAAACTGGAAATGACTTTACTGTTATTCTAAAGTGGCATTTACATGTCTCTCCCAAAAATGCAGTACAGTCAGACCCCGCAATACCGCAACAATTGGGATCAAAAAATACCCGATGGCGGTAAACATGGGGTCGCGGTATTGCGGGGTCGTGCGCTGCCGCCATCAGGAGCCCCGCGTTATAAGCGGATTCACGCGATAGCGGGCCGCGGTATTGTAGAGTTCCACTGTATATTAAAATAGGGAAAGTTTCAGGACGATAGAGTTTAATGTTGCACAGATGGAGTAAAGTATGCATACGTGAAAAGCCATTGTAAAACCATCAGATTATGGACATGCATAAATGGAGTATCCATGCAAACTTTACCCTTCTTCCCCCTCCCACACTGTCAGCATCATTGAAACAAATTTTTCAGACCATGTCTTAGGTCTTCTGAGATGTACCTACTACACTTTTGGGTGCTATAAAATAAAGTGCCATAATATTAAGACATATTTTTAAGAACAGTGTCCTGTTGCTTTTGACCAAACAAAAACAAATATAATGCCATGGAAAGAGTTGACATAATTGGCTAATTCTAAGTAATAGTGGTAGGTTTCAGGGCAACAATTCAAAGGGTACTCCTGGAGGGATTCTGCACCAAAAAATACAAAATTCCACATATTTTATTTGTTAAAATAATGCAATATAATCACACCAGTTTCAATTATTTGGGTAATTTATTTAAACTACAATACAGAAAAAAAAAAGTCACAAAAAAAGTCAGCATTTCCTAAACACATGAAAGTTAAGTTACAAACACTTGGCAACTAATAATACCCTGCATACCCGTTATAATTCTGGATTTTCATTTAAATTACACTACAGAACACCAAAGGGGGTGGGGGAGTACAATGTGATTTTAAATTGCGCAGACTTTCACACATGAAAGTCATACAATTTTGCTAATCACTATCCTACATTTCAGTGCAATCCAGTATTTTCATTTAAATTATAGTACAAAGAACAAACAGCCTTCTAGTTTTTCTCACTTAGTGATTTCCTTCTGCTAGAAAGGATCAAATTGTACAGTGAAAAATCTCTCTCTCTCTGCATCTGCAGAATTTCAGACAGCATTTATGCAATTCAAGGCCAGATTGGCGATATTTGGAATTCTGTCATTGAAAGCCAAAATACTTAGAGAGGTCAACAAAAATAGGTTGACGCTGAAAAGCTTCGGGCACAATCGTTTCCCTGTACAATTTTAGCTTCTGTTCAGGTACCTCAGAAAAAACAGGTATTGCTTGAAAGTATCCACAGTGTTCTGGCAGGATATAAACACGATGAGGATTGAACAACCAACAAGCCTTCAGAAAATGTAGACCTGATTGTCCAAATGACAAATATTTGTCAAGCTTTTCAGATGCTTCATGGAATGCCTCTTTAAAGAGATCTAGACAGATAAATCTTCACCCAGGCTGTACAAATCTGAAAGCAGAAGAAGTTAGGTAAGTCTTGACTGAGCACAAATATTTACCATCTATGTAACATCTTTAATCTTAGATTAAGACATTTATTCATATATTTAGTTCTGAATTTCTAGATTTTAATTTAGATTTATAGTGTAGGAAATGATCAGGCATCATTTACAAAAAAGTAGTTTAAAAACAGAGCTATCCAAGATTTCATAGCAACTGGAAAGATCCCATCACTATGATTGTTCTATGCTACTTATCCTATTTTTCTGTATTATAACATTTTCTTATATTTCCACTCACCTCCACACGTTTTTCTCTGCCGGTGTTTTGTTTCTCAGTGGACTTGTCATGGTCTCCTGATGTTTATTTCTGCCTTCCTCTTGAGCCACATTTTCCTTCACTTGGGGGGGGGGGGGGAGGGGGAAGGTTTTATGCAAAATGATCCACAATTACAGACCATCAGTCATAACAGAGAACAACCCTGCACAATGTGCAAAATAATTTGTCCCCATCGCATGCAGTTTTGTGGGGAATTCTCAAGCACGAGAAGCTGGTGTAGCTGTTTTTGATGTGTGATGTGGCCGCCATTCATGTCATGCAAAAGAACAATATCCCTTTGCCCTTTGATAACTTTGTCTGGACCTGGCTGGGCACTTTGGGAAATGTTTGGTTCTGACTGTCCTGACATTTTATTGACTGCTTGATAAATGTTTTATTTGCCCTCAAAATCTTTTTTTTTTAATGGGCAAGTAAAAAAAATCCTTAGCTGTAATCTAACCCCACTTTGACACAGGAAACAAATGAGAAAGCACATAGATCTTCCTAGCTGATTCCCTTGTAATTTATTACATCATGCTTTCTTCACCAAAAGGCTGAGAGACTCCTTTACATCACTCTGGCAATGTAAGGGGCCTTAAAACTTTCACAGGTGTATGCTCCTGGGGAAACTGACTGAGAACAGTTTACTAACAATAGGAACATTAACAATGTTACTACCAGGCAGACTGCTACATTTCTGCCTTAGAGAATGAGAACAATTAACTGGCAGACAGACTGCTACATTTCTGTCTCTAACCTGCCTCCTGCATAATAAAAAGCCCTATCCTTCCACGCCAGCAAGCTGCAGTAGCAAGAGCGACAGAGTCTCTCTCTCTCTCTCACTTGTTGGCATGCACATATGCCCAGCCCCCCGCCCCCAAGATCAACCATGCAGGCACACATGCCCAGCCTCCCTCCCCCGTTTCTGAGACTGCTCTAGGCTCGCTGGAACAGGTGCGCTGCCTGGGCTTCTGGGGAAAGGCGCATGTCCCCCGGCAGATTTATTTTTCTGCACAAGGGGCACAGGAAAGTGCAGGCCATATGAATTCTGCTCCCCCAGAGGAGGCAGAATTCTGTCAGGAGTAAAAAGGACTCGGAGATGGGGTGCAGCTACTTTTAACTGCACGTTTTAGAGCTGGCATAGCCTAGAAGAGTGCTTGGATGGCTGAAAGAACTGGTGCTGTCAGGGAGATGACACCCAGCTACCACAAGACTCTCCTTCAGTGAAGACTGGGAGTACAGCAAGGTGACTTGCAGTCCTGGGGAGAACCAGTAAAGTAGGTCTGATAATTTTGCCTGAAAGGCTGAAGAGAATCTCTCAAAAGATTAAAATGAAACCAATCAGATAGCAAAAACTGTTTAACAAATGTTTACTATTGAAAATGTCACTCGCAGCCAAATCTGCCAATTACCCTATACATGAGCTTTGCATTTTTATTTCATCTATCATGCCCAATTTCTATGCAGTGTTTCAACATAAAAACTTAAAACAACATTCAGAACTATGCTGGGGGCAGACCCTTAAGGATATGTTTTCCTCCTTTACTTCATTTGTCCAGCAGCCTGATTTGCCTATCCAACAAGGAATAAATGCACCTTTCCAGAGCCAGTCAATGACGTTCCTGGATCATACAGAATATTGGAACACGCTTTTACCACTACCCAACCAAGGTCTCAACTAATGGTGTGTGTGTGTGTACATGTATATCTCTGAGCATGTCCTGATTCAGAAGGCTTGGGACATAAACTGGAATCACCTATTGTGCTACTACAATATGCATCATAGACACAAAATGAGGTGGGGGGAAGAGGAAGTGGTTAAAAGGAACTGGGGGAAACTCAAAGATCTGAAGTGTAAACAAACTGTTTAACAGACCTGGTTTTCAATATATGGAAATTGCCTGTTATCTTCCTTCTGGGTCGTCCTGCTGCCCAGAACACCTCCAAAGCTGCCAGATCCCTGAGATGGTTTCACAGCTGATAACAAATGCACACGCCATTTAGTTTACTTGTAGTTTTATATATCCTTGCTTTCTTTGTCATAAATCATTTAAGGCTAGATTTTCAAAACATTCACCAGATGTATGTGTAAAAACCAGAATCTATACCTGGCAGACCATACAATATCAGGAGTGAATGTTTAAAAAGCAAAGGTTTAAAGATTTTCCTCCTCGTCTGTGTACTTAATGTGCAACAAAACCCAAGTGTTCAAAGAAAGAAGAGGAAACTCCACGTCTTTGAAAATGGTAAATAATTGGTAACCATTTTTCAAATACCAACACACTTATAAATTAAGTACTACGCATGCCAACATTGCAGGAAAGTTGCATAAATATTAAAATAAAACTGAGTTCAAAGGCCCAAAGAAAAGTATTCAATCAAAAGCAACATAAAGAATAAACAGCTTTAAAAAAAGAGAAGATGGTCAAACATGGATGAAATGGTCAAAGGTGAACTGACACAAACTAATTCAGAATCATATCTTTATCCAACCTGCATTAACACAATTTGCATTGTTTTGCCCTTACCAGTATGAACTCTATCATGGAGGACTGCATCCAGATACATCCTCATTTCGTTTGCGTCCTTAGATGGTACCTTATCAATAGTCAGGAAGCTGGCATCCTTTAGTGTTAGCATCAGGCAACACAATTTTCCACCGTTTGGTCGTAGAACCACAGTTTTAATGTTATGGCTTAACTGGAAAGAAAGTAAAGGTGACTATGACATATAGTCTTCCACTGCTTGCATCCGACGAAGTGGGTATTAGCCCACGAAAGCTTATGCTTCTATACTTTATATTAGTCTTTAAGGTGCCACGGGACTCTTTGTTACCTCTGCTATTCCAGACTAACACAGCTACCTCTCTGATTCTATGACATATAGATCATTGTAAGAAATTTAATTATTTAAGTACTTCCACAATAAAAGAAAAATACTCCAAAACCAGTTATGTTGTCCAAGAGTTCTGAAGAAAGAAAATGTCCTTAAACACGAGTATTTCCCCCTCCTCCATACAGGGTCATCACTAAACCTTAAGTTAACATGGCTAATGAATGTTTAAAATGCCACTCAGAAAAGGCAACACTATCACTGACAAGCACCTATTTTCAAGTGCTTACAACATTCTGAAACTTTCTTCACTGGATTCAAAGTTCTTGTTTCTCTCAATCCTAAATGATTGAGAGTTCAATACAATTTAATTTAGCTGCTAGAGATATAAAAAGTAAAGAAATTTTTCCATCAATTAAGACTGTTTTTCAGATTTTTATGTTATGCAATAACTCAAGACTTTTAGAAACTTTCATATAGTTTAGCCCTCAAAAGGCAAAAATTCTTGACAAGTCTGAAAAAACACTGGCTTGGTAATCAGTAAGTATCAAAAGATTGCTGAATATTCAGTATATATTTAACTTGGTTTCTTTTTTTTAATAAAGTAAAAAATTTACTAGTGCAACAAGTCAAATACAATGTTAATGTAAAAAGAAGTCTGCCTCCCTAATTAATCCACATATTCCTTCTCACTTTCTGCTAGGTTGGTTACAAGAAATCACCTGACAAATGATTTTTTTTCTTTTGGCTGTGTGCTCATTGAGGAACACTTTTTTAAAATAGATGAATAAACAAGAGTTCTTGGTATCTTCAGGAACCAAGTTGTGCAGTTGCATCACTGTAACATTTTTAGTGTAGACATAACCTCCTTCAGTCTCTGATTAGTTTTTCATTTGGTGCACCTACCCTTCCACCATCTTTTATGCCCAATCCTTGTTTTTTTAATTAATTGAAAACTTTCAGTAAAGCAAGAATTCAAGTGGGGCCTTCAAATCTTCCACTCTCTCCTAAAACAAGCACATCACAGAAGACTCTCAATTATGTCACCATCCAAGGTCAAACTTCCTGTTGCAACTTAAAAAGCTCTGAAGACATAACAGTATCCATCATGCTCCATTCTCTCCAGCCACCAGTTGTGTCTTGTTTAAACTAGATTATAAAGTCTCCGGGACAAAGTGTGTCTTTTGCTATATGTCTGTATATAGCATCTGACTTGCACAATGGGGCCCCAACCTGGCTGAGGCCTCTAGGCACCACTAACATAAATAAATAATCATTTTTTACAAGTATAAAGAGTTGCTAGCTACTGGCGAGAGAAAGACTTAATTCAATTTGCCTCTATAATATGACAATAGGGTCTCCCAAACCTGCAGATGAAGAGCTTCTGATTGATCTGAACTGGAAAACCGAAAAAGAGCCTAAAATTCCTCCCTGTGTTTTCTGTTACAGGACCTGTTGTTCCAATACATGAATATCAACAAATTGCTGAGAATAAGTGCACACGCTTTGCTTATCACCTTACAGTTGGCATGATCCCAGTCTATTTTTCTACCAATATGCTCATTAAAATCTTTGGCAGTACATGATACTAGATTTACTCATCTCATCAATCCAAACAAATTCCCTGCCATTAATACACAATTTTGCTCTTCCATTACTAATGTAGATTCAGCAGGTACCTTCTGGACCATTAAATCTTTTCTATCCATTGAAGGGAACCCTCCCCAGGGCTCATCAGGCAAGAAGGCAGACAGTCCTTAAGAATATAAAGTATACAGTAGCACTTAGGCAAAGAATCACCCAAGCCAATCTTTTTCTTACATAGAAAACATAGGACTTGCCATACGGGATCCAACCCAACTTTTATGCTCCCCTTTCCTTCTTGCTTTATTTGGGTTTTTTAGACAGTAAGCTCTTCAGGACAAACACTGTATCTTCATGTGTGTTTGGACAAAACATCTGGGGCACTACTGTCATTTAAAAATTAGGAGGAATGGGATGTAAATAATAGAAGGAAAATTTAGGCTGAATATATGAGACTTCCTGACGGCAAGATCTATCAAGTCTCCCAAGGGAAGTGGTGGAAGTCAGGTTTCTTGGCACATTTAAAATCTAGACTGTACAGAAATGTAGTCCATGCACAGTAGTGAAGCGTCTTGTACCTAGACTAAGGGTATGTCTACACTGTGACTTTTCAGCACTTCAACTGGGAAAAGTGCTAGTGCAAACAAGGTATAGTTAGCCCAATAGGTCTTCACATAGGTGCGCTGAAAGTTTATCAAATAAGCAAAGAGAGTTTCAAAAAGGTCATTAAAAAAAAACCAAGATACTATATAGTTTGGTCATTTTCTTTCATGTCTTAAGCCTTTTCATTTGTTCCCAATTAATGGTTTGCTCACTCCTGGCTTGGCATTCCACCCAACAATGCACCTGAATAATTTAAAGTATGGTTATACAAAAGGATTAGTGTTCTGGAAACCAAGAAACAGTCACAGAGGGAAGTCTGTGTGATACTTAGTAGTCTTGGAGATGACAGCTGTTCAGAAAAGGGAACAATCCATACATTGCTCACACAAAACACCTTGATATTTGGAGTACCTGAAATGTCTTTGGAATTCCTCCAACATTGTAGTGAACCACTAGACTCACTTTGTTGTCCTTCTCCACAATTTCAAAGCTTCCTTCTTTCCATTTTGTAATCCCAGTTTGTATGCTGCGCATCCGGATAGGTCCATGCACCTTCAGTGGAGACATTTTTCTTACGAATGAATAACTTATAACAGATTAACTGAATTTATTTCACCTTGAAACCTGTTAAAGATAGGAAAATTAAAATTGGCAACTGGCAAATATATCTGCGGAAATAGCAGTTTTTGGAGGAGTCTAGTGAAAAAAATAGAATACAGTAAACGAAACATGAATAAAGAAATCTTCCACAATTTGGACAGCATTACTTTAACCCAGTGGTCCCCACACTTTTCAGCGTCACGACATGACCCCCTCGCCCTTCTCCACGCTGGGAGCGAGTCTGTGGCTTAGGGGGGGAAATGTGGACAAAAGTAAGGGGGCTGGGGCCACAGCTGGGCACTGAGCCAGGAGTGGAAATAGGTGGATCTCCCACCCAGGCCCCAGCCACAGGGTGTGCCCCACAATTTGGGGATCTTTGCTTTTACCCCTAAACATTTAACGTTGGATGAGCTGACTCAATACAGACACCAAAAGATCTTGCAAATCTAATAATGTAGTTTCCACAGAGTTTCCAAAACAAATCCACCTTTAGTTAAGACCAAGCAGGAAAAGATGATGGGTAGGGGAGAAAAAACAACAACTATTTTCCACGGAAAACCACTTGTTTCCAAAATTAGACAACAAAACATCTAATGATAAACCAGCTTTTAGTAACAAAATTTATTCTTTGTATTTTACATGCTTGAATTATTGTCACCTCAACCTCACCCATTTCTCTCTCTCAGCCACCTGTAGCATATTGTCATTGGTTTAGATTGTAAACATTTGACTACAGATTGTATTTTTACATTGGTACAGCACTTTGCACAATGAGACTCCAACTAAACTGAGGCTTCTAATACCAATTACTAAAATAACATTATAAATTATTCGGTAAATACTTCAAGTTTTGATAGGCATTGTCTCATAAAAGCTTCTCTCTTTTCTTGGTTTTTAATATAAACAGACATAAAACCAACCTTTTCTATTTAACTTTTGACTAAAACACTATTCTTAATTACAACCTAGGGACACATAAGGTACAGTAACTAAGTAGTAGGGTCATAATAGTTCAAGTTTGAACAACGTAGTTTTAAGGGAGTTTCCTTAAAGACAAATGAGAGTGTTTCTGCAGGTTAATCAGCAGCAATATGTATAGCAGAGCGCCCTACTGAACCAGCCCTTTCATCACTATCCCTGACACAAATGCCATGGAAGGTGATGCAGTTTATCCAAACACACAAGACTAAGAAGTTGCATTCCATCACCATCCGCTAGTGTAGACTTTTTCTCTCTCCCTTACTACTCTCCTAGTGAAAGCAATGGTGGAAGATGCCAATACACACAAGATACAGGGGTCAGATAGATCTGCTCTCAGCAAGGTTATATGTTAGTCAAAACCAGTGCTTCCTCCATTACTGTAAGTAAGAAAGAGTCCTGTGGCACCTTAAAGACTAACTAAAATATTGAAGCATAAGCTTTCATGGGCTAATACCCACTTTGTCGGATGCAAGTAGTGGAAGTGTCCAGGACAGGTATAAGTAAGTAGGCAAGAACCAGGTAGGAGATAACAAGGTTAGTCCAATCAGGCTGAACCAGCTTGTCGTCTCAAATCAGGGAGGGTGAGGTACTCCTCTAGCAACTGAACTGGAGGTGTGAACTCCAAGAGAGGAGAAGCTGCTTTTGTAATTAGCAAGCCATTCAAAATCTTTGTTCAATCCCAGATTGATTGTATCAAGAATTCCACCATGATTTCAACAGCTTCCACACTACCATCTGTAGTAAGTGAAGGCAATGTAAGTAAAGGCTAAAGGCCTACTGAAGGCCCAGTCTGAGGCCTGAACTAAAGTAATGGTCAAGTCTTTGCTAATATGAAGCAAATTGCAGCTGTGAGCAAAAAGGCTGGTCCGGCTCACAGAACTTGGCAGGAAAAGGGCTGATATTGCAAGAATACATATTCAGTGTAGTTTCAGTATAAACACCGTACCAAGGTACATTATAAACCAAGAACATTCCTCAGATAATGGGGAACAGACTGAGCCATCCCAATGACAGGGGCAAAAGGGTAAAATGATGGATAGAGTTGTTTTGATCGAACCAACAGGTACAAGGTGCGAGGCGGCACCTAACTACGTAAAGGGGCTGCACCTTGATACGTAGAGGGGCTGCACCTTGATACGTCAGGAATGATGTGTCACTTGTATATAAGACTCTGTCACTGGGAAAAGAGTTTGTCCGGCTCGAGAGGGGGAGTGGCATGTCCCGCCGCTGAGCTGTGTCCATTGCCGAGCGTCACTCTCTAGCTGTATGCCCGGTAGGCTAAGTACCCTACGGGGAACAGAAAGGGTGTCAGGGTCGCAATAAACCCTGGCCGAGGTGCCTTTGTACCTTACCAAGACTCTGTGGTTATTGGGGGTTCTCGTCGGGTCTGCTGCATCAGCTATCTGTACAGAGCTGGGGCAGCACACAGAGGGAACACACGCACGCAGCCGAGTGATATCAACAGGAGAAAGCAGAAGCACCACACCGGTAGCCTCTGGACTACAACACCACACTACAACACCATCCACCTCAGCCTGGACCAGTCTACATGGGAAGTCCATGGTGCAAATTAATGACGGCCACATCAACACCATCCTATGGCGAAAACCTACCGACAGCTATGCCTACCTTCATGGCACCAGCTTCCATCCTGGACATACCTCACGACCCATTGCCTACAGCCGAGCACTGAGGTACAATCGTATTTGCTGCAACCCCTCAAACAGAGACCAACACCTACAAGATCTTCACCAAGCTTTCTCAAAACTACAATACCCGCACAAAGAAATAAGGACACAGATCAACAGAGCCAGTTGTGTACTGCTGCAAGACAAGCTCAAGAAAGAAAACAACAGAACACCACTGGCCATCACCTACAGTCCTTAGTTAAAACCTCTCCAACGCATCATCAGTGATCTACAACCGATCCTGGACAATAATCCCTCACTTTCACAGGCATTGGGAGGAAGGCCAGTCCTGGCCCACAGACAACCCGCCAACCTTAAACAGATTCTCACCAGCAACAGCACACCGCGCCACAATAACTCCAACTCAGGAACCAATCCATGCAACAAACCTCGATGCCAACTCTGCCCACATATCTACACCAGCAACACCATCACGGAACCTAACCAGATCAGCCACACCATCACTGGTTCATTCACCTGCACATCCACCAATGTCATATATGCCATTATATGCCACCAATGCTCCTCTGCTATGTACATCGGCCAACCAGGACAATCCCTACGAAAAAGGACACAAATCAGATATCAAGAATGGCAATATACAAAAACCTGTAGGAGAACACTTCAACCTGCTTGGACACACAATTAAAGATTTAAAAGTCACCATATTGCAGCAAAAAAACTTCAAGACCAGACTGCAAAGAGAAACTTCAGAACTGCAATTCATTTGCAAATTTGATACAATCAATCTGGGATTGAACAAAGATTTTGAATGGCTTGCTAATTACAAAAGCAGCTTCTCTCTCGCAGTTCACACCTCCAGTTCAGCTGCTAGAGGAATACCTCACCCTCCCTGATTTGAGACAACAAGCTGGTTCAGCCTGACTGAACTAACCTTGTTATCTCCAACCTGGTTCTTGCCTACTTACTTATACCTGCCCTGGACACTTCCACTGCTTGCGTCCGACGAAGTGGGTATTAGCCCACGAAAGCTTATGCTTCAAAACTTTATAGTTAGTCTTTAAGGTGCAACAGGACTCCTTGTTACTTCTGCTATTCCAGACTAACACAGCTACCTCTCTGATTCCTCCATTACTGGCACCTGGAGGAAAATATTAAGCCAAAGTCTAGTGTAAACATATCCACAGACCAGATTGCTGTCCATGGCTAAAGCAGAGTACCTTAAGCATTTTACCACTTTTTATTGCACTGTATTCTCCCCACTTCCCTTTCGTGTTCTTGCAACAAGTTAGCCAGGCCAATTGGACGGGAGCCAGATCTCTACAGACTCTCACCTCCTCCGGCGTTCACACCAATCAACCTTTTCGGACCATGATATTGCCCCATCCCATTTTTGATGGTGAAGGAATTAAGGAATCAGAGGGGGGTGCTGAGTTAGTCAGTATCCACGACGAGGAGTCCGGGGGCACCTTAAAGATTAACAAATTTATCCAGGCAGAAGCTTTTGGGGTAAAAATCCGATTTCTCTGAGGTGCCGCCGGACTCCTCGTTGTTTTGGGTTTTTCCAACGAGCAGTTTGCTATCGACACCAGGACGACAGGCCGCTCCCTTCTCCGCTGTCCACTCCAGGCCCCCGGCCGGCCGGGCTCAGGGCGGCGGGACCGTCCACACCCGACAGGCCGCTCCCTTCTCCGCTGTCCACTCCAGGCCCCCGGCCGGCCGGGCCCAGGGCGGCGGGACCGTCCACACACAGCCCCCGAGCCTGGCGGATCCAGAGCACGGTCTCCGCTGAGCACACAAGGAAACGGGGCCTGGAGAGCAGCGCCCCAGAGGCGGGAGAGGAGCAGGGGGTCTGCCCGGTGGGTCCCGCTCTCCCCAGCCCGGCCCACGGCGGATCCCCGGCGGGGGGGGGGGAAGAGCCTGGAGAGGGGGCACCGGCGCTGGCTGAGCCCCCTGCGGGCCGGGGGAGGCCGAGGGGCGCTGAGCTCCGGCCTAGAGAGTGACCCCCCCGGGGCCCGGTTCCCGTGCGGGGGGGGGGGGGGCAGAGCCGGGGCTCCGCGCGTCTGTGAGGGGGGGGGGGTTCTGGCCCCCACCCGCTGCCCCCGGCCCAGCTCCGCTACCTGCCGCTCGGTGTCTCCCGAGGCCCCGCCGGGCCCGGCCGGCGCGCGCGCTCCTCAGGGAGGTGGGGGGGGGGAGGTGAGGCAGATGGCGGGAAGCAAGCGGCAGCGCGAGCCTCCCCGCGCCAGAGACGCACGTACAGCGCGGGCACGTCACCACGCCGCGGAGCACGCGCGCAGGCGCGTGGCGGACCGCTCCCTGCCCCAGAATTCACCGCGCGCGGGCCCCGTCCCCGCGCGCCCAGCGCACGTGACGGGGGGTGAGAGGGCGGAGGGCGGAGGTCACGGCGGCGCGCAGGCGGCCTGGGCCCCATGGCGGCGGCGGCGGCCTCCTGATCCCGGCCCTGGGCGGCGCCTCCGAACATGCACAGCCTGGCCACGGCCGCGGTGAGTCCCGCCGCCCCCTTCCCCCGTCCCGCGCCGGAGCCGGGCCCCGCGGGATCCTCTGCCCCGACTCGCGGGCCGGAGACCCCCCCCCGGGCCCTTCCCCGAGCGCGTCTCCCCCCCCCCCCCGAGCGCCGGGGTCTCCTGCCGCCTCCCCCGCTCCGGTGCCTGGTGTGGGGAGCCCGCGGGCGGAGCGCCCGGTAGCGGGGAAGCCGCGTGTGGGAGGCCGGGGAAGGGGGCTGCTTGTTGTGGCTCCTTCGCCCCCCTCTGTAGCGTCGTGTTAGACTCGCCGGTGCGGATTCCCCGGGTTAAAAATCCCTCCCTGACTTGATTGACACTCCTTGAAACGGAGCCGGCGGGAGCCTCCGCCGTGCGCGTGTCCACGGGGGCTGTGTCCTGTCAGATCGACTCGTAGGGCTGTTTTAAAATCCATTTACTGCAATTACCAGGCGGCCTTAAAACAGCAAATAGGAGTCACTCAGATACGTGGTGGTATCTAATTCCAGCAGCCTTTAGTTTCCCGGGGCAGTCATGTCATGATTGTAAATATTCATTCCTGGACTGAATACATTTGTAGAGCACAAAAGGGTGAAGGCAGAAAGTTCACTCTTTGAAACATTCCTTACATGTTTATAGCAATGTGATTGTATCCTTGTCCACAGTGGATTGGGGATTGTCCTACCTCCCATTAAGCCCCCAACTATACCCACGGCGTCTTTGTGATAAACCGATTTTAAACAGTCACTTAATAAAAACAACTGGCTGATGTGAATGGAGGGCAAGTAGTGGAGCGCTAATTTAAAAAGTCTTCAATAAATATAGGCTTTGTGAACTATGATGAAATGTGTTTACTCTCCACCAACCTGCACTTATGTTTAGAAATGTAAATGGGGCCCCAAATGGAACCATCTCTGCAAGGGGCTGATGGCTGCAGTACATAACACTAGCCTTAGGCCGGGCTCTTTGGCCTATAAACAGGGATTTTTATTTTTTAGGTTGGAAGAAGTTGCTGTTACAAAACTGTAATAAGGCAGAGCACTGGCCTTTCACTGGCAGAGCATGCAGTTAGATGCTAATCTGAAAGGGGCATAAGATAATAGAGGGGAGGTCCAGAGAATAGAGCAAAAACAATAAATGTCAGAAAACTTGAAATAAAAGCAGGAGTGTGGAAATACAAATTAATCAGACCCCTGCTAGGTCATTGCTGTTAAAAAAGGTTCATTTTGATGTTATCAGGTTGATTATCTAACAACACTTTTAGAAAAACCACACACAATTAGGCAACATTGTGTGTTAATGTTTTTTACCCTGACTGCTTGGGAGGGGGAAGTTGCTTAATTAAACAAGTCTCCAGTTGGCTAAATCAAAATTGTTCTATAATTATCAGAGTTGCAGTTTGGCAGGGACACTGCAGGTAAATGCCGTTATTCTTATGAAAGGCATCATGGGTTCTTTAGGGATTTACAAGCGCACAGTGCATGGTGCTTTAAGACAGCTATGGCACCACTCATGCATACATGAGGTGCAGCAGAGTGCATTTAGTAAGATCATTGATAAATATCTGCGATATTTGCATATAGCATTTGACATTCCCCCAGATCTTAGGGAAGGAGAATGAGACTGTGAGTCTTGAAAACAGCAATTTGAAAATTAGAATATTTTATCAATGCCTGCATTAAAAGTAGATGAGACTTACAGATTCCCATCAGCTACTTTTCCCTGTAAGGTCTGTGGGGAGAAATTTGAGTCGTTCTTAAAAAGGCACTGGACGCTACAAATTTATGCATGCATTGCTGAAGAGTCAACATATCTGAACTGTTAACATGAACTGAACTTTTCAACATGTCTAGCAAAATAGACCTGAATGTTTAACTGTTAAAGGGCTTGTCGTTCAGCTGTCATAAATAAACGGAAATTAGACCTTCCAGTTTTCCATGTATGTCTAAGCACTGTTACAGGAGTGCTAACAGGATTACACTTCTAACACTTAAAACAGAATAAATTTGTCACTTTTCACTTGTTGTAGCACAATGTCTCTCTAGCAATGTTTTTAAAATACCCTGTTGTACCATGCAGAGGTTGAAAAAAAATTGAATTATTTCATCATTTATGTGGGACTCTTATTTTAATGTTGTTTTGAGTGAGTGTCGCTTGTGTTGAAAAGCTGCTGCCTTGAGCTTTTTAGAGGTATAAAAACAGTGGAATCTAAACTAACGTGTCTTAAATACTCCTTTAAATACATTTTTATTATGCTTACACTTTGAGTGCAAGGTGTAAAGATACTTAACGTAGACAGGGCTGGCACTGTGATATAGCACAGATTTCTACTGGAAAAAGAATGAAAAATAACCTGTTCTAGTCTTTTTCTTGTATAAATGTGAAGTCATGAGATTCACTGACTGTTGCTGAAGGAAGTTGCTAGATAACTTTTTGCCAGAGGATACAGAGAAACTACAGTAGCAATAGATTTATTCCATGAAGCAAAGCACCTGTCCATATTTTGTGGCAGGTGAAGTAAGCATTGATCTGTATCCAGAAGACTATTAGAAAAGCTGGTCTGCTGCTCTCTCCCTCCTCTGACTGAGGCTGAATTAACTGCCTGGCTTCATCTCTCTCCAAGTGAAGCGGGCCTGGTTTGAATCCGATAAATCTGTGCTGTTCTTACAAGTTTTATTGTCTCCCCTCAAGCCTGTGCCGACAGCACTGGCTCAGGTGGACAGAGAGAAGATCTATCAGTGGATTAATGAGCTGTCCAGCCCCGAGACCCGGGAGAATGCCTTGCTGGAGCTGAGTAAGAAGCGTGAATCAGTCCCAGACCTGGCCCCAATGCTATGGCACTCATTTGGCACAATCGCAGCTCTTCTGCAGGTGGGTGCTTTTCCCTTGCACCTGAAATGATGCTCAGGGTGCTGTGTGGGTGACCGGGAGAGCTCGCTCATGGATGTGGGGTCTCTTGGGTTTTCTCGGTTACCTCTTTATCACGTAACCCTTCCTACTGCAAGAGAGCCTTCCGAATAAAAACACTCATGTCCCTCTCTGTTCGCCTCTTCAGCAGTCCAACACCTTCCGTAGCTGCTGCTTGACACTCTGAATATGAGAATTGTGTTAAAGTAAGAGGGATGGGCACTGAGAAACTCCTGTTCAGCATACACGTGGAGCAAGGGAAGAAAGTCAGAAAGGGCTTATGTTAGAAATCAATAGGCATGGGTCAGACTTTTCCTCACTCCCTTATAACTGCCCCCTGCGCTCATGCTGTTCATCCTTCTTGGTACCCAGAGCGTCTTCGCTTCAGGGAGACCAGAGGTCCCAGCGTATGATAGATCAGGATAGAGCTTTGCATGCTAGGCACAATGAACTGCACCACTGTTTGTTGGTACTTCCAAGGCATCAGTCACCATAGTATCTAAGTGACAAGTGAAGGGAGCTGTAATTGGCTTAATTACATGCAAAGTAGATGCATCACCTTAATACCTGGCAATTTGCACGGTGCCTCCCTCAGTTTGGCAAAGTTTGAGTTCCTCGGGTTACATAACTTCCTTTTAAAATGATGCTTGAAGCAGTGATGTGGCAAATAGAAGGCCGCCATCTCTCTGGCCCTTGCAGCCACTTACCAGACGAATGCATTTCTGCAGCGTGGCCCAGGTTTCTCCTTTAATTTTGCTTTGTTTAACTTCCCTAGGAAATTGTAAATATTTATCCATCAATCAACCCGCCAACCCTGACAGCCCATCAGTCTAACCGAGTCTGCAATGCTCTGGCACTCCTGCAGTGCGTCGCCTCCCATCCGGAGACCAGGTAAATGTCATCAGTCATTGGCTCGCCCCGGGGTGCCTGTAAACTGTGTCGGGCTGTGTAAATTGTTTGCTTTGTGTTCCTGTGGGCAAGTGGTAAGTTCATCTGTACTGCCTCCACGTCAAAGGCAGTGTGGCATAGGACACTAGATGATAGCAGCACTGTGTTGTCACTAGTTCCTTTGGGGATCTTTGCATGCAGCTTTACAGAAGACCCAAACATAGGGCGTTCCATATTGAGATTTCCTTAAATACCCCGATCCCTAAAACATGGTCTCCCCAGGACTCTCCAGCTGAGATTGAGGCCCTGTTGTGCTAGCTCCTAATAAGAGTCCAGTGTAATTGGAGAAGACAATGGACAGGAGGAAGAGAGGCACAGCCAAGGAAAAGGTCCCAAAGTCACTCAGCAGATCAGTGGAAGTGCCAGGAAGTCCCAGCCAAGTGTCTTGATTTGCTGGAGAACACTGACCCTCCAATAGCCTAGGCCCTACTGTCCCTGTCACTCTCCCTCCAGTAGCCTAGGCCCTACTGTCCCTGTCACTCTCCCTCCAGTAGCCTAGGCCCTACTGTCCCTGTCACTCTCCCTCCAGTAGCCTAGGCCCTACTGTCCCTGTCACTCTCCCTCCAGTAGCCTAGGCCCTACTGTCCCTGTCACTCTCCCTCCAATAGCCTAGGCCCTACTGTCCCTGTCACTCTCCCTCCAATAGCCTAGGCCCTACTGTCCCTGTTGCTTGAGGACAAGGAAAGGAGTAATCCGGGTGCTCGCCCTAGAGACACGTGACTGAAACCCAGAAGAAATCCGGCCTAATGACCGTGTTCTCTCATGGTTCCATTCTCCCTGTAAATAAGGCCCTGTAACGAAACTGTAGGAACAGTTAGGAAGCAGGATGTCGCCAGCCTCTGCCCAACAAGGTTTGAAGCACTTCCCTTTAAGCCGGTCTGCGAGGAAACAGTCCATTTTTCCCCCCACTGGATTCCTTTGTAACTTCATCAAAATGTGAAAACTCAAGATCAGTGTCTGAAGGGTGGATTTTCTTTACTCAGAACACAATCATGCGCGTTCCATAGAGAGAGCTCCCCGAGGGTGGGCTTTGGAAATGGTATGTCAGCAGGGGAACCTCTTCATCTGGGGACTTCCCACAGTCCGAATTCTTTGCAGCCCATTATCAGAAATGGGTTCTGGGGCTGGGAGCCAGGAATGATTGCGTGCTGTGGCAACGGTTGTAGTAGTGTCTAGAGGCCAAGCGGATTGAAGTCCCGTCGGGCCGGGGGCAGGGCATGCCCCTGGTAAATAAGTCACTGCACCAAAGCGTCCTCAACCTACAAGATCACCTGTTATGTGGGTGAGAGAAGAAGCAGATCAGGGTGGGGGAGATGGGGTAATACAAACATGTGGGTAGGTGTGATCCTTAGCCTGTCGGGAGCGGTACCTGTGACCCATCACCTGCCTGCCCCGGAGCACGCCACTTCCCCTCTCTCCATCTGTAAAAGAAGGATACTTTGCCTGCCCGCCCAGAGCGACGGGTGTCAATGTCTGGTCAGGAGGGGGCAGATGTTCCACGCTGTATTACTGGATTGTGTGTTCTGTTTCGCCCTCTTGGCTTCTCATGGTGTATGTTCAACGTGTCTTCTGCCTTTTCTTCCAGGTCAGCCTTCCTTGCAGCTCACATCCCTCTCTTCTTGTATCCCTTCTTGCACACAGTTAGCAAGACTCGGCCATTTGAATACCTGCGGCTTACCAGCCTTGGAGTGATTGGTAAGCAGTCATGCAAACCCTGAGAGAACTGGCTCCTTCTGTCGTATGGGCCAGTTCATCCCATGCCTTTGGTGTAGCAGCACCGTACATCCCTGTCGCTGTCCTTCCCTAGGTGATCTTCTGAGTCATGTAATAACATGCAACTTTCCATTGAGTGCAAAGAGCTTATCAGTGCGACTCCCCTTAGTAGTAGTAGGAATTGTGTAGATTCTACATGTCCATGGTAGAAAAGACCCTGGAGTTTTGGACCACGGCTGTGTTGCTGGCCAGGTTTGTCAATGCAAGTGCATGGCTGATAGATCGATACCATGCACCTAAGTTGCGTCTTGCTTTGGCACAGGAAAAATTGGCTCCATTGGGAAGTTCTGGCCTCAAAGCAGGTGGGGAGTTTGCTTGCAGGAACAGTGAAGCTCTTGTTTCTTCAGCTACGAGCTGAGCCCATCAAGAGAAGTAATTACTGAGGGGGCCAAGCTTCCAGAGTTATTCTCCATTTTCTTACCATGAATTTACTTGGTGTCATTTACCTCTATTCCTCTCCCCCCCCCCCCCCCCGATTATTTTTTTCCTAAAAGCTTTCTAACCCAGCACAGTAAGTGGGGCATTGAGAGGGCGTCTCTGAGATGCATTCATTTCATAAGGGTCACCGGTGGTCACCTGATGATGTGGTTCAGGTCGGGTTTGTTCTGTTGCTGGGAGAAGACAAAGCTTAGACTTTACCTGCCCCTATTTGCTTGATTCTGCCCAACCGATGCACTTCCCAGAAACGTGAGCAGATTCAGCATGAGAATTGCACTGGCTGCGCAGTGCCCCCTTTGAAATCCTGGAGTGAATACAGGCACCGGTTTCCGTAGCGCGTTCCCATGCCGGTCACACTGTTCTCGACTCAGACGCGTTGTCTCAGAGAAGCAGTCAGCACTCCTGTGACGGGGTCGGTCACTCACCCGGCGGCGCCCCCGTCTGGTCGTCACGGGAATTAGCTCTTTGACCCCGGAGCGCCCTCTGTCGGCCAACGTCCGCCTCTTCACTCTGGCCCCGTGCCCCTCCCGGACCCCGGAGCCCCTTGCTGAGGGGGCTGCACCCCTGCAGTACCCCCCTGGTCTTAGGGTTCCCCTCCTGTGAACCCACCACCCACTATCCCCAACTCGCCTCAGAGTGTGCCACTGTCAGTCCCCACTTGCCCCCGCTCACTGGGGCGGACTGCAGTATCATGGCTTCTCATCCCAGGCAAGGAGGGTTGGCCTGCTGCTGCTATCTCCAGCCCTGGGCTGCCCCCTGCAACCCTTGTATCAGGCCCGGAGGCCTGGGGCTCTTGGCTAGAGCCTGCCCAGCTCCCTCTGCCCTGCCCCAGCTCTGCCCTAACCCAGGTACCTGGCTCAAGCCCCTGCAGTCAGGCCTGTCTCCCTCTGAACACAGAGGAGACTTCCTGCTTCTCTGTCTCCCAGCCCTTATATCCTGGCTGGGCAGTGTTTGGGGTGTGGCCACACAGCTGAGCCAAACTCCCAATCAGCCTGGGAGTTTGCAGGCTCCCTGCCACAGTCCCTTCCAGCTATTTCAAACCCCTTTCGGGGCTTTCCCGGCCCCATCCGGTAGGGGGCGGGTGGTCACCCCGCCACAACTCCCATGCCCCGTGGAGAGGCTTGGAGCACAGCTCGGTCACTCGGCGTTGAGTGTTGCATGAAGCCATCTTCTCTTCCTCTTTTTTCCCCAGCATGTCGCTTGCCATGTTGGTCACAATATGCTAGTTGGTTTTCACAGAGAAAAGGCCCGGACCCTGCCGTGTGAAGCAAACAGTGGAAAGTCAGACAGAGAAAAGCAAGGGGAGGGGGTACGGCCAGCGAGCAGTGAAGGTAGCGTTTGCCCTAGTGTTGGTAGCATCAACGCTGTAATCTTTTCAAATGAGATACGTACCTTGTTCCCAGTAACCCCTCCTGCTCCTGTCTGCATGTCAGCTGCATCCGTCCCAGGTGGCGTGGGACTGGACAGGTCTCTCAACTGACATTGACGCCGGTTAATGGCTCTTAGGTTCCAGATAAGCGAGTGGATGGGCCGGTTTCGGCAGAGCAGGTGCTAGGAATCCAAAGGATTGTCCCTGCCAGAGGGTAACGGTTTTAGAAGCCGAGTTTGGGATACGGCTGCTGCTTGGACCATTCCGATATTCTCTCTTTGTACTCGGGCGGTGCCTCTCCTGTTGTGCTGGACAAACCTGAGCAATGTTTGCGTTCTGGTCGTCACCGTGGTCCTCAATCTTTGCCTCCTAGCTCAGGATGCTCTTTCACAGACCGTGGTGATTAAAGTCTGACGCTCTTCTGTCTGTTTTTAGGGGCCCTGGTGAAGACGGATGAGCAAGAAGTGATAAACTTCCTGTTGACAACAGAAATTATCCCCCTCTGCTTGCGCATCATGGAGTCTGGCAGCGAACTTTCCAAAACGGTATTTGCTTTTAGTTGAATGAAGTGATTTGTTTTTCTTGGCCTCCTGGCCGCTGCCCCTTGGCTCCCAGGTGTTCTGTTCATCACGTCCCTGCACAGCAGGTCAGTGCGTCCTACCAGTGAGTGGGAACTTCCCCCGCTGCAGCCTGACGTCGTCAAACGACAGGGGCCATTGCTGACCTCGGTCTCCTTTCTGGAGATCCGAGCTGGTTGTTAGCCGTTGTCCTCCCCCCTCACCACACCAGCCGTGCTCTCGTGCTGGGGGAGGGGCCATGTTGCCGGTGGCTCCCCCACCCCCTTGCTGGACGATGACCTGTCCATGGCCTATCTTGGGTCTCCCTTGTCCTGAACCGGTGAACACTGTGACTGTGCTACACTGTGAATGCCTCACGCACTAGTTCTTCTAGCATCCTCCAGCCGACCACTGACCCACCCGGTCAGATGTGCCCCTCCCCCACCAGCCCCTATTCGTAGACGTTAAGTCAGGAAGGTACCATGAGTCCAGTCCCACCCCTTGTGTAGCGCAGGCCAGAGGATTTTATTCCGTCCTTCCTGTACCTAGCCCAGTCTCTGGGGGTTGATTAAAGCATCTCTCCCAGCAGGGCAGCCCGGCAGTGTAACACTGGAGATGAAAACCACAAGCCAGCAGGGCCGTGGGATGGGGTGTTCTTCCCTCTCCCCCCCTCAACAGCTGATGGGTCTGAATTGCCCATTACCTTGGGTAGCCTGGCAGCAGTTGTTAGGCCATGTCTACACTGCTACTTGCGCCGCTCGGGGGTGTGAATATTCCACCCCCCTGAGCGATGTAAGGAACGCTGGTATCAGCCCCACCGTGCACGAGCTCCCACCGCCACCGCTGCCCCCGCTTGTTGGGGGTAGTTTAATGATGCAGAGAACAGCTACATGAGTGGTCCAGAGCAGACATAGCCTTAGTGAACATATGACTCCGTGCAGCCCTTCATTACCATCCCGCTGTTGTATCCGCCCGTCTTCCCTTTGTAGCCTGGTTGTAGCTGTGTTGGCCCCAGGGTACGTGAGAGACAAGATAGGTGAGATCATATCTGTTGGTGAACCAACTTCTGGGGGAGAGAGAGAGAGAGGCTTTCGAGCTACACAGAGCTCTTCCTCTGGTTTGGGAAAGGCGTTGCAGCTAAGCACAAGATGAAACAAGCGGTTGAACGTAGGTTGTTCGCACACGTTCAAGGTGAAGCGGCCCAAGGGGTTAGTGGGTTACAGATTGTGGTAACAAGCCATGAAGCCAATGTCTTTATTCAGACATGATCTTTAGCGCCTAGCAAAGTTATGAATTGACAGTCCCAAGCTTGGCCTTTGAAAGGGTCACGCGGGTTTCCTTTGTGGCTGAGGGCAGAGAGCGAGCGAGCGCTGTGTGACCGGCATTCGCCCGCAGGGCAGCTGGTGTCTTTGTCTCTGTCATCTTCCTGGGCGAGTTCCTAGCGGGGTGTATTGATTTCACCCCATTGTTGTTGTTGGGGCATTGGATGAGGTGCACCAGGAGTTGTGATAGGTATGTGTAGCTCCCAGGGATCCTGTGTTGTGGGGTGTCTATCACTGCAGTGGTGGAGAGATGTCCGCGGGTTTTGCATCCGTTGTTCGGGGCGGGGTCTGATGCCGCTTTGAGTTGGTGGGTCCTGATCGGTTTGTTCCTTTTACCGGGAATTTCATGTGCTGTGTAAAGACCAACTGTTCCTTCTGGTTTGACACGGAGTAACCCTGTCAGCCCCCCCTGCTGGGATACTTGGTGCTCTTGGCCTGGCTCTGTTTTGCAGTTAGTTGCGGTTGCTGTCAGAAGAACGAACAGGACGTGGTCCATTACAGGCGCAGCCGGTTAAGCGATTTCTCCCCTCTGTTCCAGGTTGCTACGTTTATTCTACAGAAGATCCTCCTGGATGACACAGGATTGGCGTATATCTGCCAGACGTATGAGCGGTTTTCTCATGTCGCCATGATACTGGTAGGATTGGTTGCTCCTTTCACTTACTAGAAGGGTTGGGCTGGAGCAACCAGCTTGTGTTTACTCCTGATAGCACCGGTCTGTCCTAGGCAGGCTTCCCATGGTCGCTTTGTCAATTCACCTGGCGCTTCTTGTCTAACTTACTGGGGTGGGTGTAAAATACGGAGTTGATATTTACAAATAGACTGACGGAAACCTGCCCAGTGAGAATCTCCATGGAAGATCCTTCAGCACGGGGAGTGAGGTGGGACATAAATTATGCAAAAAGAGCTATTTTAGCAGCAAAGCTCAGTTCATATCCAATGGGCCCCAGGTTGGATTATGTAGATTTCTGCCAAGTGCTTATCAGACATTTGTTCCCCCTCTCTTATGGCCCTAAAGGAAGGGGAATGCTGTCCCCTCCAGGCAAACCGAGGGAGCAGATGCTGAAAACATAGTCCTGGGAAATGCTTTCCATCCTGAATCTTGGACCAAAGCTCGGGGAGGTGGAATTCGCGCAGGTCCTGGGTTGAATCAAGTTTTGAAGGAAATGGCCCGGTGATCTAATCTGTAATGACGGCTGGGTCCAGCCAGCTGGAAGTGGGAGAGAGCCCCGCAGTGGTGGCCCCGGTTTGAGCAGGATCTTTGAGTTGGGGTCAAAGTGTTCCGAGCTGGGCTGGAAAGATGACTGCCTGCCAACAGGCGTCCGCCCTCTCTGCGTCGGGGGCTGCCAGAGCCCAGTCCCGGTTCGGGGAGAGGGAAACAGAACCGAGGTTGGGCACTTCCCAGTCCTCCTCCTAAACCCTGTTTCTCTAACTGGAGCCGCTCCTTTGTCAAACAGGGTAAGATGGTCCTGCAGCTCTCCAAGGAGCCGTCAGCAAGGCTGTTGAAGCATGTGGTCCGCTGCTACCTTCGCCTTTCCGATAACCCCAGGTAAACATTTTAGGAGTTTTCTGGGGCTCTTGGGAGGCAGAGAGCGAGCGTCTGCCTCTCGGTCGGCCTCGGGATTGGAACGGGGCCTCTCTTGATACAGGCCCACGAGCTCCCCTGGGCTCTGCCTGACTTTTGTAACGCAGGTTCGGCAAGTCGAATGGTCGTAAATTACAACTGTCCCGGTGCGACTTGACCCCCTAGGGACCGGTGCAGAACCTCCACCTCGCTCCTCCGGGGCCGCGCTGGCGGGTGACTCGGAGAAGTGCTGGGAGGGGCTTGGAGAGGAGTGCGGAGGGGCCGCGTCTCCGGCTGGCCACGTTTGGATTTACTCTGCCCCTCGCTGGGCAGGCTCTGAACGTCTGGACGGGGAGTGTGCTGGGATGGGAGGGGTGGGGGTTGGGGAAGGAGGGAGTATCCCAGGCGTGTTCAGAGCAGCCTGCAGAGGAGGGCCAGGGAAGGCCTGTGCCCGGGTGTCCTGTTCCAGCAGGGGGGCTGCTCCCCTCTTGTCAATGTGAGTTTATTTGTTGGCCCCCCTGTTTCTTGTCTCCTGGTGTAGGGCACGAGAGGCTCTCAGACAGTGCCTTCCTGACCAGCTGAAGGACACCACCTTCGCCCAGGTGCTGAAGGACGACACCACCACCAAGCGCTGGCTGGCACAGCTCGTCAAGAACCTGCAGGAGGGCCAGGTCACCGACCCCAGGGGCATCCCCCTCCCCCCGCAGTGACACCCGCGCAGGGCGGGGCACCAGGGAGGAAACAGCTCAGGTTTACAGAGAACCAGGAACCGATGACCTCTTCCAGGACCGCCTGGGTGCGCTGGGCGGCCTCCGGACTGCCCGCCTCCCAGCCAGCAGGCCCGCTCCCCTGGGCGCGGGGGGGGGGTGACACCAGCACATACTGTTACTGCAGCTTAAAAGCCAAGCACCGCCTCTTCCCAGCTCGGCTGGCGTCTGCCCGGGGCCGTGCTGGTCGTGGACTCTTCCCCGCAGCGCAGTCTCCGTGCCGGCGGCGCGTGGGGCACGGGCTGCCTCCCTCGCGTTCCTTGTCACGCTCACCGTTTACAAGTCTGTTAGACAAGTGAGCTCAATAAAAGTTGACCCCGTTGTTTTATCCCCTCCTCAGAGCGCGAACCGGCTGCGTCTCGCCCAGGGCGGCTCTCTCCCTGACGGACGTGGAGCGGCGTCTTTCGAGCTGAGTGTACCGGTGCTGCCCCTGCCTGGCCTGGCTTTGCTACCGTTTGCAAAGGGCGGTGGCTGGAGTGCGGCCCATCTGCGCCCCACTTGCTGGGGGAGCGAGGGAAGGGAGAGAACCTGTCATTAACCCAGGTGTCAAAGGCTTCCTGGGTGATGGGCCCTTCCTTGCGGGGGGAGGGGGACAGCAGGGGAGTGTTTCTAGGCTGTAAATTGTACCTTTCAGCCTCCCCGGCTGCTGGGCGACTGCTGTACTCAAAGCACTGTGAGCTGGCTGAAGTACAGCACCTCCTCCGAGTGCTGCCCTCCGCTGCAGGACGGAGCTGGAGTCAAAAACCCGCTTTGCTGGCTGGGCTTCAAGGCAGCAGGTCATGACTGTGTTCGCTCCTTTGAATGAGGCGATCCCGCCTCTGGGCGGCAGGGGGCCCGGCCCGGCAGGAGCCATTTCAGGCAGGTACCAGGGACGTCCGCTTTTCTGGGGTGCCTCCGTACACAAGGGCTCTGGCTCTCCTGTCCGTCTGTCCCCCATCCGCCCCTTCTCCCCGGCCCCGTGTTGGCATCTGCCTAGCCCAGCAGCAGTGATGGCGTCTGGAAAGGCAGGCGCGCACGTCCTGTGTCCCGAGGGGACAGGCTGACTTCAAGCCGAACAGAGCGGGGAGGCGGGGCGGCAGAGAAGGCAGGTGGGCTAGGCACCGGGACCCCTGGAGACTGCCCGGCCCTCACCCTGCGGGCACCGAGCAGCCGAAACGCGCTTCCTTGAGGAGAAGCTTTGTTCCTTTTTGCTGATCATCGGCCATGTTGTTGTGCCAACAGTGTCTTAACCCCCCCAGCCCGCGGCCAGCCCTGCGGAACGGGGACAGAGCCAGGCTCCCTCCCTCCCCCCGGGCTCCGGTTTTCTAACGGAGTGTCTCATTTTTTCCATCCCCGCCTTGACGCGACTTCAAAATGCTTCTGTTTTGTAACTTCAACTTAATAAAAAAAAAACCAAAGCACCACTGCTCCGGTCTGATCTCTGAGTGTGGGATCAGAGAGGGGGCCGTCTGCAGGCAGGCGATCCGGGAGGCCGGTAAGCGCTCCGTCCGCCTCCCGGATCCTTGGGGGTTCAGCAGTGGGGACGGGGGTGGGCAGTGGGAGGGGAATTGGCTCTAGGGAGGATCCTGGCAGTTTTAAGTGGGTGTCTCCCTGACTTGTCCACTGTCTGGACCCACTCCTCAGATTTGTCTGCGTCTGGTTGCAGGAGCGGTGTGTGTGTCGTCTGCGCCATTCGGGTGAGTGGAACACAGTGATGGCTCTTAGTCTTGTGTTTGGCTGAAGCCATAGAATCTCGGGTTGGAAGGGACCTCGGGAGGTATCTAGTCCAACCCCTGCTCAAAGCAGGACCAATCCCCAACTAAATAATCCCAGCCAGGGCTTTGTCAAGACTGACCTTACAAACCTCTAAGGAAGGAGATTCCACCACCTCCCTAGGGAACCCATTCCAGTGCTTCACCACCCTCCTAGGGAAAAAGTTTTTCCTAATATCCAACCTAGATCTCCCCCCTCCCCCCCCCCCCATCCCCCTGCAACTTGAGACCATTACTCCTTGTTCTGTAATCTGCCACCACTGAGAACAGTCTGAGTCCAGATCATTAATGAAGACATTGAACGAAACCAACCCTTGGGGCATTCAGCTTGATACCGGCTGCCAACTAGACATGTAGCCATTGACCACTACCCGTTGAGCCCGACGATCCAGCCAGCTTTCTATCCACTTTATAGTCCATTCATCCAGCCCATACTTCTTTAACTTGCTGGCAAGAATACTGTGGGAAACTGTTTCAAAAGCTTTGCTAAAGTCAAGGAACAACACATCCACTGCTTTCCCCTCAGCCACAGAGCCAGTTATCTCATCGTAGGAGGCAATTAGGTTAATCGGGCATAGTTTGCCCTTGATGAATCTGTGCTGACTGTTGCTGATCACTTTCCTCTCCTCTAAGTGCTTCAGGACTGATTCCTTGAGGACCTGCTCCATGATTTTTCCAGGGACTGAAGTGAGGCTGACTGGCCTGTAGTTCCCTGGATCCTCCTTCCCTTTTTTAAATATGAGCACTACATTAGCCTTTTTCCAGTCCTCCAGGACCTCCCGCAATGGCTCTGCAATCACATCTGCCAACTCCTTTAGCACCCTCGGGTGCAGCGCATCCAGCTCCATGGACTTGTGTTCGTCCAGCTTTTCTAAATAGTCCTGAACCACTTCTTTCTCCGCAGAGGGCTGGTCACCTCCTCCCCATGCTGTGCTGCCCAGTGCAGGAGTCTGGGAACTGACCTTGTCAGTGAAGACCGAGGCAAAAAAAGCATTGAGTACATTTGCTTTCTTCACATCCTCTGTCACTAGATTGCCTCCCTCATTCAGTAAGGGGCCCGCACTTTCCTTGACTTTCTTCTTGCTGCTAACAAACCTGAAGAAACCCTTCTTGTTACTCCTAACATCTCTTGCTAGCTGCAACTCCGGGGGTGATTTGGCCTTCCTGAGTTCACTCCACATGCCTGAGCAATATTTCTATATTCCTCCTGGTCATGTGTCCAATCTTCCACTTCTTGTCAGCTTCTGTTTTGTGTTTAAGATGAGCAAGGATTTCACTGTTAAGCCAAGCTGGTCGCCTGCCATATTGACTATTCTTTCTACACATCGGGATGGTTTGTTCCTGCACCTGCTCTCAGGTTTTACACTGCGTCACTGAGTGGGCTTAGGAGGAATTTCTGGTTCCCATACACCTCCAGGGAAACGCCCTGCTTCTCATCTCTACTCCCCCTCCGTGGGCCTGTTGGCTATGCTCACAATAGTCGCTCTCCTGTGGAGGAGTTAACAGGTGCCGCAGGGTTGAGGTGCCTTCCTCCCTCTTGCTGGAGTCAGGGCAGAAGGGGGCGTCCCTCCAGGCTGGTTCCTGGCACGCTGTGGGGATCACTCTCGCTCTCCAGGCCCCGGCCAGCTCTCCCTGCCACAGGGTTCTTGGTGCTGTTCCTGGAAGGCACCCCTGAGTTTCCAGCCCCTGCTTGGGTTTCAAAGCCTCCCCACTAATCCCTGGGGGCAGGGGCAGGGTTGGGTTGCAGGCAGGGCTCTGCTGAGACGCGGTAGGAGGAAAACACTCCTATTGGCGCCTGCCTTGGGGGAGTCCTCTGGCATCTCCGGACCACTGCTTCATGAACGCTCCCCCCCCTCCTGTAGCCGACCTCGGCCGGGCCGAGACCCGCCTGCAGCTGTGGCCTGTGGAAGTGTCCTACACACGCGCGTGCCTGGGCGTTACTGTCCCTAGCGGCCCGCTAGGAATGATGTGGGAAGAGGAGAGATCCCACCTCCCCCCGAGACCGTTTCTGGCCCGAGGCCCGGGCAGGTGCTCCGGGGCAGGTCTCCCAGATGCGATGTCCATATTTCTGCTGACTGAGGGTTGATCCTGTACCCGGGGAACACGGCACATGTTTTCGGAGCTGCGATTCAGCCAATCCTACTTCAGCTGCAGCGTCGAGCTATCGTGCTGGAGAGGGGGGCAGAGATTCACGTTGTGGCCCGGGAATGACTCTTCCGCACCCCTCGCTGCTGGCCCTAGTAGCCCCAGAACCCAGTTGTGTGTCTCCTGGCTGGACCCCATCCGCTTGCCAGGCACTGGAGCTGTACGTGCTGGCTGCTTCCCTTGGACCTGGACACGGGCCCTGCAAGAAAGCTCAGGGGGCCAGGGCTGTCCGGGGGTTCCCAAAAGACCGTCTTGCCGGGAGATACCGAGCCGCTTGCAGCACCCAGCTGGGCATGCAGGAGGGGGAGGGGGTTCTGGATTCAGACCCATCTCTCCGAGCTCCCCCAGGCGCTTAGCACTGCCCTTCCGCTTCGTGGAGGAGAGGGGGGTTCAGGGTGCCATTTAAGGCATTTGGTTTTTTTCTCCTCACAGATTTGAGGGGCGCTGGCAGAGCTGGGGGGAGTCCAGGGCTGGGCTAGCCGGGGGCTGTGGGTCGGGAGTGAGGGGCATCGGCAGAGCTGGGGGGAGCCCGGGGCTGCGGGTCGGGAGTGAGGGTCACTGGCAGAGCTGGGGGGAGCCCAGGGTGGATAGCCGGGGGCTGTGGGTCGGGCGTGAGGGGCACTGGCAGAGCTGGGGGGAGCCCAGGGTGGATAGCCGGGGGCTGCGGGTCGGGAGTGAGGGGCACTGGCAGAGCTGGGGGGAGCCCAGGGCTGGGCTAGCCGGGGGCTGTGGGTCGGGAGTGAGGGGCACTGGCAGAGCTGGGGGGAGCCCAGGGTGGATAGCCGGGGGCTGCGGGTCGGGAGTGAGGGGCACTGGCAGAGCTGGGGGGAGCCCAGGGCTGGGCTAGCCGGGGGCTGTGGGTCGGGCGTGAGGGGCACTGGCAGAGCTGGGGGGAGCCCAGGGTGGATAGCCGGGGGCTGTGGGTCGGGCGTGAGGGGCACTGGCAGAGCTGGGGGGAGCCCAGGGTGGATAGCCGGGGCTGTGGGTCGGGCGTGAGGGGCACTGGCAGAGCTGGGGGGACAGGGCTGGGCTAGCCGGGGGCTGCGGGTCGGGAGTGAGGGGCACTGGCAGAGCTACGGGGAGCCCAGGGCTGGGCTGGCAGTCAGGATTGAGCCATTAGCAGAGCGGGGGGGGGAGCCCACAACCAGAGCGGATGTGAGGTTGGGGCCAGAACAAAGGGGCATTAACAGAGCTGTAAGCAGAAGCTTTTCACTGCACCTGCCCTGTTGGCCCCGAGGCCGGGCACTGGAGATCTCCACCCCCATCACTGTCCCTCCTGCCTTCGCAGTACGGGAGGTGAGGGGGGCTACAGCCATTAGCCTCGGCTGGTGAGATTTCGGGGGCCCCGAGCTGGGATCCACCCTGCTGACCGGCGCCTCCTGGGCTGCTGGATCTTTGTATTCCTGTCCTGGCAGCTCCTCGCGGACCCCCGTTGGGGAGAAACCCACCAGAGAGGGGAGCAAACAGGCCGGGTCTGCCGGCACTAAAGCCGTGAGCCCCGCGGAGTAGCCCCCAGCCGGCCCTGCTCACACCTCCCTCGGGCCTGTTTTCCCTGGGCGAAGAACAGCCCTGGCCGGTGACGGAGACGTCAGGGGCCCGCTGCCCTCCTGCCCTAGGTGGGAGGAGAACCCCCCAGCCCCGTCCGTCCCTGTGGGGGGGGGGGATTCCAGGCCTGGCTCCGTTCCCAGCTCCTGGCAGGGAGGTCGAACCCCCCGGGGTTTACAGGGATGGTCATTCCGGCCTGGTGGAGCCGAGGGGGGAATCACAGGGGGGCACAACAAATCCACCGGCCCCCCTGTGATCCCCCCCTCGGCTCTGCCTGGCCGCCCCCGCAGACCGTCCTGGGTGAAGGGAAGTTCTTCCAACGTTTCCAATAGCTCCGGTCTCCTTCCTTTCCCCGGCTCTGCCCCTTCCCCCGTTCATGTCTGCTCATTCCCATAACCCACGATCCCCCCTCCTGTCTACACTGGCCCCGGCCCAGGGACTGATCGATCCTCGGCTGGTGCTAGGCCAGCGAATACATTTGCAAATGAAACCTACGCTCCCAGCTGGCTCCGCTCTCCGGGATGCTCCCCCCGCTAAGCGGCTGGAACCGCAATCCCGGCTGGAGCCGCAGTGTTCTAGCCGGTTGGACCGGACCCAGCTTGAAAAGGACTGGAAGTTCTGGCCGCTCCACAGTGTGGGGGGAGCGACCCCCAGACCAAAGCAGACAGCGACCGAGTCCCCAGCCCGGCTGGGCCATTGGCCCAGGGCGCGCTCAGACGTCCCCATCCGTGCTTTTGGGAGACACGGGGGGTCTGGCCGCCCAGGCTCATCCCTCAGGTCGGTCTGCCGGCGGGCCCAAGACAGCAGCGTACCCCACCAGCTGTGGTCTCTGTCCCAGTGGTGCCGGCACCAGAGACCAGGACAGAGTAAGGAACCCAGGCGTCCTGGCCAGCAAAGCGTTAAGTGAAACCGAGGCTGACTGTATTGGGGGCCGGGTGACTCTTACAAGGGATCCAGGCCCAGGTGAGTTCATCTGTTGTGGGGAAGGTGAGTCCCGGGGGGGGATGGGGGGTTCCCCGCTCCATGCACAGCCAGGCAGCTCCCTGCGCCCTCCCTCCGGGCAGCGGAGCAGCCTGCCAAGTGGCGGGGTGACCAGGGAGCTCTTGGCTCGGAGCCGCCGTGAGATCGTTTCTCCTTGTAAGCTCAGCTGCTGTGTCAGTTGCTGCCCTGAGCGCCCGCAGGGTGGGACGGAGCCCCGAGAAGAAAGGGGGACGGGAGGAGGGGAGCCAGCTGCTGCAGGAGGCACCGGCCCCTGGTAAGGGACAGCGGGCGACATGCAGGGGACACTCATTGTGGGGGGGTGATCTGGGGGAAGCAGCTGAACCAGCCAATGTGGCTGGCCAGGGGCAGGACATCTGCCCCACAGGGGAGGAGGGTGGGGGGCAGTGACATCACAAGGGCCTTTGGCAGGACCTCAGCCTATTGGACAAAGGGGTGGGGAGGCGGTGACCTCTCAGAGAGAGCCTGACATCAGGGGTGCAGGACCGGGGCTACCTCAGAGGTCCCTGCGGCTTCGCCTCAGCAGCTCTCCTCCTCGAGGTCTCTCCTCGGGCCCGAGAGAGAATTCACCGTCCCCGACGTGAGCGCCAGGGGGACCCTCCTCGGAGCTTCCTCCTTTGCTTTTCCCCATTTTGCTAGAAAACAGCCGTCCCTGGTGAGCCCCCGAGAAGTGTGGGACCCCCTCAGTCTGATCCGCCAGGGCCGGCTGAGTTAGGAAAGGAAAACACTAGATTGTGGGGGCAGCATTTTATTTTCAACCTAGGACTTGGTCCCTTCGAATTACTGGGGACGTTAGTTAGTCTCTGGGGTGCCCCAAGTACTCCTGGTCGTTCTACGGATCCAGACTAACGCGGCTGCTACTTTGAAACCCGGGGGCACGGGGCGTTCTCCTTTTCGTTCTCCCCTTTCCTGTCTCCCCCTTTTCTCTTATTGTCCTTCCCCTGCTCTCCTGCCACCACCAGGACCGGGCCGTGCATGTCCTGCTGGATTTATTGCTCTCACAAGGTTGCCTCTGGCCTTAGTTAGGCTGTGGGGCTCTGTACCGCAGGCCGGGCCGTGCCAGGCACTCTGTGCCGCAGCCCCTCTCCCCCATGGCTGTCTGGGCACTGGCAGCTCCCGGGGCCCTCCCAGTTCCCCCCACCGCCCATGGCACTGCAGGCACTCAGCACCGCAGGGGACTGGGCCCTGGGCCTTCTGCCCCACTTCTCAGGCTGGAGCTGCTGCCCCAGGGGGCCTTGATGTCGCTGTGTTCAGCTGATGCCTAAAGGCCAGGGTGATGGGCCTTTGCCAGAGAGCCGGCCTGCTCCACAGGGGGGCAGGGATGGTGCCACCCTTGTAGAACTGAGAAATGAAATTGTTTGTAAATTGTTCATGTTCCATATTGTAACTCAAACTCCATTTTAACTTTTCTTAAACGCCATTTTAAAATGCTCACTCCACTGTCCGCAAAACCCGATGTGACCTAATTAGTTTAGATGTGTGAATGAGGTCTGCATGGATGATGGAATCAACCTCCAGCCTGTCCTGATGAAAAAGTGTGAACACCAACCGCTGAAGAACAAAGGAAGAGGAGTCCACCCTAAAGAGAAAAGAACAAAGGTCCAATTGAAGGAACATCAAAGCCAGGTCCCAGGCTGAAAGTCAGGTCTGCAATTGACGGGTAATCAATCAACAGATCCCAGAGGCAGCATGACACAGCAAGACCTAGAGATGCTGGATTCAAAACTAAAAGCCTATAAAAAGGATGGGTGAGACAGAAGACTTTGGGTAACGTTCTGCTGCCAACACCAAGGGGTTTCGGTGCGCGCCCGACAGAGACCCAACCCCTCCTTGTGCCAGGCTCTCTTGGCCAGTTAGCCGCCACAAGCTACGATCCCAAGCCACGGACTCAAACTACGTTCAGGACGGGTAACTATACAGCAGCTGCAGAACATTGTTGTGTATACATAGGTATTAGATATTAGCTATTGGTTATTGTGTTATAATAAACGTGACATTCTTGTCTTATCCCCTGAAAAGATCCTGTGTAGTTGTATCTGTATAACACCCTCTGGGGCGGAGAGCAGGGGTCATTGGAGCAGGAGCAGGCTGCGTGAAGGCCATGTCCCTTGGATAGGCTCTATACTAGTCACTTGGCCCCAGCGTGTCAGCAGCCGCTGGCCCAGAAGCTACATCAACTGCAAAGGCTGTTGAAGGAAAGATGGAGCAACCGGCGTGGAATTCGGAGCAGGGGTGGCAGGAGCGGGCACTGGGCAGTCGGTCTGTGTGCACGTGGCTGGAATGCCTCTGTCACTGGTGCCCTTAATAAAGAGCTGGTTTTGTGTCACCCACTTGGAGGCCTCTCGTGTTATCGGCCAGCGCATGGTGTATGAAACTCCTGCTATTCCAGCCCTGAGCTCCCTCCCCAGCCCCCCAGCTCTGCCGACAGCCCCGCCGTGGGGCAGGAGTGGGCGGGATAAGACAGGCAGACGTGACTGTATTTAACGCTGGTGTTTTCTCTCGCTAGATGCTCGTCGGGCCAAGCCGACGAGGACACCGCCATGGCGACGCACCTGTACTGTCCCCGTGAGTGTACCTGGGGCTTCCCCTGGACTGTATGGTGTGTGGGCGGGGCAGGAGTGAATGACAGGGGTTTGGGCGAGTCAGGGGCTGGCTCAGACCCATTCACAATCCTGCCAGCCCGGGCGGTGGGCGACCCCTGCCTCTTGTGGTGTCTGGGCCCCTGTCTTGTCCCGATCCCTGGGTCTGCCCCACAGCGCTCAGCGCTCGAGGGAACAGCAAACCTGAAGCAGGGGCTAGCGCAGCGCCCGGCGGGTGGGGCTGGGAGAACTTGGAGAGCTGGGGCAGAGCTGGGCCGGCCAGCCAACATCTGGGGCTCCCCACAGTCCCTCCTGCTCCACCCCCATGGAAACAGGACGACCTACAGCCCTTCCCCCATGGCCAGCAACTAGCTCTCCCATGGAGGAATTGATCCCCCATTGATCCCTCCTGATGGGCGACGCAGGCCAGCCGGGGAGCAGGGCCCAGCCGGGGAGCACGGCCCAGCCGGGAGAACAGAGGCCTCCCAGACATGGCACTACACTTCCCAGGAGGCACCCGGCAGCCAGGGCCAGGAATTCCAGTCGGGGTCAGTCTGTTCCAAGGAGGGGCCCCAAATGTCCCCAGGGCCGCTCAAGGGCTGGGCTCTTTGGGGTGAGTCGAATTCACCAGGGCTGCCCAGAGGCGCGGAAGAGGAGACGTCTCTGGGGCCAGATCCTGGTTCGGCCCGTTTGCAGCAGCTGGGGTGTAGCGGGAGCGTGCGGACTCTGAGCTCAGGCACGCTGGCATAAATCTGGAGTGACCCCACTCCAGAGTCAGGGTATCGATGGTCCAAATTCCCCCCCCCCCCCCCCGCCTTTCAATCGTCACAGGCTCCAAAGGGTTAACCCTGCACTAGGTTTGTGCCAGTGATGCTGGTTGTGTGACGGGGTGAGTGTCTTGCTCACCATTTGTCACGCCCCTTTCAGAGGAGGCCAATGAACCCCAATGGTCCCCTTAGGGGACCCCATATCACGGGGAAGGTGTCAGTCAGCCAGCTCTGTGCACCTGTGGGTGCTGGCCAGGGCGGGCAGCAGGCAGGCACTCCCCTGGCGGGCCACTCCCAGCGCTCTTCCCTCGCTGAGCGCCGGCTCCCCCCGCCCTCAGGCCTCCAGCTGGATGAGACCCTGGAGCAGATGCAGCAGGGGAGTCTGATGCGGAAGGTGAAGTCCAAGAACTGGAAGAAGCAGCGATACTTCAAGCTGCAGGACGACTGCATGACCGTCTGGTACCAGTCCAAGAAGACTGGCAACACCAAGTACACCTGTGAGTACAGCCCTGATCCTTAAACCTGTTTGCCAGATGCTGGGAATGGGCCCCAGGGGATGGATCACTGGATGAACCCCTGTTCTGTTCATTCCCCCCGGGGCACCTGGCACTGGCAGGACACTGGGCCAGATGGACCTTTGCTCTGACCCAGTCTGCCTGTTCTTATATTTCCCCCTGGGGTGTCTGACCCAGATTGTCAGACCCTCCCTTCTCCAGCCCCCCAGCACAGCCCCCTTTCTGCCATCCTGGGGGAGACCATGGGTGCTGTGTGGGTGGGGGAAGCGATCACCAGCGGATTCTCCTGGGGGCTCCAGCGCGGACCCCGGAGGAGGAGGGATGGGGGGATGCCCAGAGGGATCTGGGGGCGGTGACATCCGGAGCCTGACCCACCCCTCCCTTCCAGTCTCCATCAGCGAGGTGGAGACGGTGCGGGCGGGGCACCAGTCCGAGGTGCTGCGGAGCCTGGCCGAGGAGTTCCCGCCCGAGCGCTGCTTCACCGTCGTCTTCCACGGGCGGCGCGGGAACCTGGACCTGATCGCCGGCTCCCCCGCGGAGGCGCAGTGCTGGGTGCGGGGCCTGCGCCGCCTGGTGGAGGTCGTGGCCAAGATGGACCAGCAGGAGAAGCTGGATCAATATCCTTCCGCCGGCCTGGCCCCGGCTCCCCCGCCCCCTCAGGGCCCTTCCCCCCGCGTCAGGGGGCACGGCCGGGAGACACTCCCTCAGCCTGGGGGACGGGGAAGGGCCCCCACGCAGGGATGTGCCGATGTCCTGGGGGCACTGGGAGCTGGCGGGGAGACCACCGCTGCCCATAGCCCCCGGACGGCGCCCGCCTGTTCCCCTCCCTCGTCTCAGGCCCGGGCCCCCGCAGCACATGCTGGATGCAGAGTACTCTCCCCCGCCCCCCACCCCAGCCGGTCGCTTTCCTGAGCCCCCCGGCAGGTGGATCTGCGACTGGTTCCAGAAGGCCGATAAGAACAAGGACGGACGCATGAGCTTCCGGGAGGTGCGGCGCCTCCTCCAGATGATGAACGTGGACATGAACGAGGACCACGCGCTGTGGCTCTTCCAGGTGAGCGCCGGGACGGGGGGTGGGCCCAGCCGGGGGCCACCCCTTTCCTCGCCCCCCCCCCCAGACTGGGCACCCCCGCCCCAAGGCTGTTCTCCAAAGGAAACACTCTGACGGAGCAGGTCCCAAGGGGGCTGGTGGAAGGGTGTCCCAAGGGCTTTCCCAGTGGGGCAGGGTGGGGGGTCCTTGTGTCTCCCTTCCTCCCCCACGGCCCGGCATCATCCCCGCCTGGCAGCCAGCCCAGAGGACACACTCAAGAGCCCCTGGATGGAAATCGACTCCATAGCCCCAGCATACGGCTCAAGCCAAGGGGAATCACCTCTGCTCAGCATGCTAGTGTCAGGGCTTGCGGACAGCGGTGAGCAGAATGTGAACACGCGTGTGCACACACACGTATGCACACATGCACATACACCCCCCCGCACACATATACACACAATGCATGCACAGGCATTCACCCCCCCCCCCCCCACAGACCCCTGCTGCTCTCCTGGGCCCCACCTACTCATCAGGAGTTGGATGCAGACTGGACGTGCTGACGGCCCCTTCGCCTGGTCCCTGTGGAGCTAGCAGGCCTCACCCCGAGTGAGGGGTAAAGGGGGGACACAGTCAACGAGTTTGGGACCCCATGTTTGGATTTAGAAAAATAGAGGAAAAGAGATTTTACCAAACTTCTCTCCCCATCCATCCACCTGTCCCCACATCCCTCCATCCACCTGTCCTGTACCCATCATCCGTCCATCCACCATCCATCCATCCCCATCTATCCATCCATTCTTCTGTACCCATCCCTCCACCCATCCTCCCGTCCACCTGTACCCATCATCCATCCATCCCCATCTATCCATCCCCATCTATCCATCCATTCTTCTGTACCCATCTCTCCACCCATCCTCCCGTCCACCTGTACCCATCATCCGTCCATCCACCATCCATCCATCACCATCTATCCATCCATTCTTCTGTACCCATCTCTCCACCCATCCTCCCATCCACCTGTACCCATCATCCATCCATCCCCATCTATCCATCCCCATCTATCCATCCATTCTTCTGTACCCATCTCTCCACCCATCCTCCCGTCCACCTGTACCCATCATCCATCCATCCCCATCTATCCATCACCATCTATCCATCCATTCTTCTGTACCCATCCCTCCACCCATCCTCCCGTCCACCTGTACCCATCATCCGTCCATCCACCATCCATCCATCCCCATCTATCCATCCATTCTTCTGTACCCATCCCTCCACCCATCCTCCCGTCCACCTGTACCCATCATCCGTCCATCCCCATCTATCCATCCCCATCTATCCATCCATTCTTCTGTACCCATCCCTCCACCCATCCTCCCGTCCACCTGTACCCATCATCCGTCCATCCACCATCCATCCATCCCCATCTATCCATCCATTCTTCTGTACCCATCCCTCCACCCATCCTCCCGTCCACCTGTACCCATCATCCATCCATCCCCATCTATCCATCCCCATCTATCCATCCATTCTTCTGTACCCATCTCTCCACCCATCCTCCCGTCCACCTGTACCCATCATCCGTCCATCCACCATCCATCCATCACCATCTATCCATCCATTCTTCTGTACCCATCTCTCCACCCATCCTCCCATCCACCTGTACCCATCATCCATCCATCCCCATCTATCCATCCCCATCTATCCATCCATTCTTCTGTACCCATCTCTCCACCCATCCTCCCGTCCACCTGTACCCATCATCCATCCATCCCCATCTATCCATCACCATCTATCCATCCATTCTTCTGTACCCATCCCTCCACCCATCCTCCCGTCCACCTGTACCCATCATCCGTCCATCCACCATCCATCCATCCCCATCTATCCATCCATTCTTCTGTACCCATCCCTCCACCCATCCTCCCGTCCACCTGTACCCATCATCCGTCCATCCACCATCCATCCATTCTTCTGTACCCATCTCTCCACCCATCCTCCCGTCCACCTGTACCCATCATCCATCCATCCCCATCTATCCATCCCCATCTATCCATCCATTCTTCTGTACCCATCTCTCCACCCATCCTCCCGTCCACCTGTACCCATCATCCATCCATCCCCATCTATCCATCACCATCTATCCATCCATTCTTCTGTACCCATCTCTCCACCCATCCTCCCGTCCACCTGTACCCATCATCCGTCCATCCACCATCCATCCATCACCATCTATCCATCCATTCTTCTGTACCCATCTCTCCATCCATCCTCCCATCCACCTGTACCCATCATCCATCCATCCCCATCTATCCATCCCCATCTATCCATCCATTCTTCTGTACCCATCTCTCCACCCATCCTCCCGTCCACCTGTACCCATCATCCATCCATCCCCATCTATCCATCCCCATCTATCCATCCATTCTTCTGTACCCATCCCTCCACCCATCCTCCAGTCCACCTGTACCCATCATCCATCCATCCCCATCTATCCATCCCCATCTATCCATCCATTCTTCTGTACCCATCTCTCCACCCATCCTCCCGTCCACCTGTACCCATCATCCTTCCATCCCCATCTATCCATCACCATCTATCCATCCATTCTTCTGTACCCATCCCTCCACCCATCCTCCCGTCCACCTGTACCCATCATCCGTCCATCCACCATCCATCCATCACCATCTATCCATCCATTCTTCTGTACCATCTCTCCACCCATCCTCCCGTCCACCTGTACCCATCATCCATCCATCCACCATCCATCCATCACCATCTATCCATCCATTAATCTGTACCATCTCTCCACCCATCCTCCCGTCCACCTGTACCCATCATCCGTCCATCCCCATCTATCCATCACCATCTATCCATCCATTCTTCTGTACCCATCCCTCCACCCATCCTCCCGTCCACCTGTACCCATCGTCCGTCCATCCACCATCCATCCATCACCATCAATCCATCCATTCTTCTGTACCCATCCCTCCACCCATCCTCCCATCCACCTGTACCCATCATCCATCCATCCCCATCTATCCATCCCCATCTATCCATCCATTCTTCTGTACCCATCTCTCCACCCATCCTCCCGTCCACCTGTACCCATCATCCATCCATCCACCATCCATCCATCACCATCTATCCATCCATTCTTCTGTACCATCTCTCCACCCATCCTCCCGTCCACCTGTACCCATCATCCGTCCATCCCCATCTATCCATCACCATCTATCCATCCATTCTTCTGTACCCATCCCTCCACCCATCCTCCCGTCCACCTGTACCCATCATCCGTCCATCCACCATCCATCCATCCCCATCTATCCATCCATTCTTCTGTACCCATCCCTCCACCCATCCTCCCGTCCACCTGTACCCATCATCCGTCCATCCACCATCCATCCATTCTTCTGTACCCATCTCTCCACCCATCCTCCCGTCCACCTGTACCCATCATCCATCCATCCCCATCTATCCATCCCCATCTATCCATCCATTCTTCTGTACCCATCTCTCCACCCATCCTCCCGTCCACCTGTACCCATCATCCATCCATCCCCATCTATCCATCACCATCTATCCATCCATTCTTCTGTACCCATCTCTCCACCCATCCTCCCGTCCACCTGTACCCATCATCCGTCCATCCACCATCCATCCATCACCATCTATCCATCCATTCTTCTGTACCCATCTCTCCACCCATCCTCCCATCCACCTGTACCCATCATCCATCCATCCCCATCTATCCATCCCCATCTATCCATCCATTCTTCTGTACCCATCTCTCCACCCATCCTCCCGTCCACCTGTACCCATCATCCATCCATCCCCATCTATCCATCCCCATCTATCCATCCATTCTTCTGTACCCATCCCTCCACCCATCCTCCCGTCCACCTGTACCCATCATCCATCCATCGCCATCTATCCATCCCCATCTATCCATCCATTCTTCTGTACCCATCTCTCCACCCATCCTCCCGTCCACCTGTACCCATCATCCTTCCATCCCCATCTATCCATCACCATCTATCCATCCATTCTTCTGTACCCATCCCTCCACCCATCCTCCCGTCCACCTGTACCCATCATCCGTCCATCCACCATCCATCCATCACCATCTATCCATCCATTCTTCTGTACCATCTCTCCAACCATCCTCCCGTCCACCTGTACCCATCATCCGTCCATCCCCATCTATCCATCACCATCTATCCATCCATTCTTCTGTACCCATCCCTCCACCCATCCTCCCGTCCACCTGTACCCATCGTCCGTCCATCCACCATCCATCCATCACCATCAATCCATCCATTCTTCTGTACCCATCCCTCCACCCATCCTCCCATCCACCTGTACCCATCATCCATCCATCCCCATCTATCCATCCCCATCTATCCATCCATTCTTCTGTACCCATCTCTCCACCCATCCTCCCGTCCACCTGTACCCATCATCCATCCATCCCCATCTATCCATCCCCATCTATCCATCCATTCTTCTGTACCCATCCCTCCACCCATCCTCCAGTCCACCTGTACCCATCATCCATCCATCCCCATCTATCCATCCCCATCTATCCATCCATTCTTCTGTACCCATCTCTCCACCCATCCTCCCGTCCACCTGTACCCATCATCCTTCCATCCCCATCTATCCATCACCATCTATCCATCCATTCTTCTGTACCCATCCCTCCACCCATCCTCCCGTCCACCTGTACCCATCATCCGTCCATCCACCATCTATCCATCACCATCTATCCATCCATTCTTCTGTACCATCTCTCCACCCATCCTCCCGTCCACCTGTACCCATCATCCGTCCATCCCCATCTATCCATCCCCATCTATCCATCCATTCTTCTGTACCCATCCCTCCACCCATCCTCCCGTCCACCTGTACCCATCGTCCGTCCATCCACCATCCATCCATCACCATCTATCCATCCATTCTTCTGTACCATCTCTCCACCCATCCTCCCGTCCACCTGTACCCATCATCCGTCCATCCCCATCTATCCATCCCCATCTATCCATCCATTCTTCTGTACCCATCCCTCCACCCATCCTCCCGTCCACCTGTACCCACCATCCGTCCATCCACCATCCGTCCATCCCCATCTATCCATCCATTCTTCTGTACCCATCTCTCCACCCATCCTCCCGTCCACCTGTACCCATCGTCCGTCCATCCACCATCCATCCATCACCATCTATCCATCCATTCTTCTGTACCCATCCCTCCACCCATCCTCCCGTCCACCTGTCCCCACATCCCTCCATCCACCTATCCACATCATCCATCCAACTATCCACCGTCCCATCAGCCACCTGTCCTGTACCCATCATTCGTCCATCCACCATCCATCCATCCCCATCTATCCATCCATTCTTCTGTACCCATCTATCCACCCATCCTCCCGTCCCCCTGTACCCATCATCCGTCCATCCACCATCCATCCATCACCATCTATCCATCCATTCTTCTGTACCCATCTCTCCACCCATCCTCCCGTCCACCTGTACCCATCATCCGTCCATCCACCATCCATCCATCACCATCTATCCATCCATTCTTCTGTACCCATCTCTCCACCCATCCTCCCGTCCACCTGTACCCATCATCCGTCCATCCCCATCTATCCATCACCATCTATCCATCCATTCTTCTGTACCCATCCCTCCACCCATCCTCCCGTCCACCTGTACCCATCATCCGTCCATCCCCATCTATCCATCACCATCTATCCATCCATTGTTCTGTACCCATCTCTCCACCCATCCTCCCGTCCACCTGTACCCATCATCCGTCCATCCACCATCCATCCATCCCCATCTATCCATCCATTCTTCTGTACCCATCCCTCCACCCATCCTCCCGTCCACCTGTACCCATCATCCGTCCATCCACCCCCATCTATCCATCCATTCTTCTGTACCCATCTCTCCACCCATCCTCCCATCCACCTGTACCCATCATCCATCCATCCCCATCTATCCATCACCATCTATCCATCCATTCTTCTGTACCCATCCCTCCACGCATCCTCCCGTCCACCTGTACCCATCATCCATCCATCCCCATCTATCCATCCCCATCTATCCATCCATTCTTCTGTACCCATCCCTCCACCCATCCTCCCGTCCACCTGTACCCATCATCCATCCATCCCCATCTATCCATCCATTCTACTGTACCCATCCCTCCACCCATCCTCCCGTCCACCTGTACCCATCATCCATCCATCCCCATCTATCCATCCCCATCTATCCATCCATTCTTCTGTACCCATCCCTCCACCCATCCTCCCGTCCACCTGTACCCATCATCCGTCCATCCACCCCCATCTATCCATCCATTCTTCTGTACCCATCTCTCCACCCATCCTCCCATCCACCTGTACCCATCATCCATCCATCCCCATCTATCCATCACCATCTATCCATCCATTCTTCTGTACCCATCCCTCCACGCATCCTCCCGTCCACCTGTACCCATCATCCGTCCATCCACCATCCATCCATCACCATCTATCCATCCATTCTTCTGTACCCATCCCTCCACCCATCCTCCCGTCCACCTGTACCCATCATCCGTCCATCCACCATCCATCCATCCCCATCTATCCATCCATTCTTCTGTACCCATCTCTCCACCCATCCTCCCATCCATCCATTCTTCTGTACCCATCTATCCATCCATCCCCATCTATCCATCCCCATCTATCCATCCATTCTTCTGTACCCATCCCTCCACCCATCCTCCCGTCCACCTGTACCCATCATCCGTCCATCCACCATCCATCCATCCCCATCTATCCATCCATTCTTCTGTACCCATCCCTCCACCCATCCTCCCGTCCACCTGTACCCATCATCCGTCCATCCACCATCCATCCATCACCATCTATCCATCCATTCTTCTGTACCCATCCCTCCACCCATCCTCCCGTCCACCTGTACCCATCATCCGTCCATCCCCATCTATCCATCACCATCTATCCATCCATTCTTCTGTACCCATCCCTCCACCCATCCTCCCGTCCACCTGTACCCATCGTCCGTCCATCCACCATCCATCCATCACCATCAATCCATCCATTCTTCTGTACCCATCCCTCCACCCATCCTCCCGTCCACCTGTACCCATCATCCATCCATCCCCATCTATCCATCCCCATCTATCCATCCATTCTTCTGTACCCATCCCTCCACCCATCCTCCCGTCCACCTGTACCCACCATCCATCCATCACCATCTATCCATCCATTCTTCTGTACCCATCCCTCCACCCATCCTCCCGTCCACCTGTACCCATCATCCATCCATCCCCATCTATCCATCCATTCTTCTGTACCCATCATCCATCCCTCCATCTCTTACCGTCTGTAACCCACAGAGCTGTTCACAGTGCCCATTGTGGTAAATCAAGGCCAGATCTCGCTGTGGCGGGGGGGGTGATTTTGGTAGTGGCCTGGGGGGCCGTCATTGCCGGGGGGAACCACGCGCTGGCACGGTCAGTCCTGCAGCCTCCGCCAGGCCCTGCTCTCCTGCAGGTGGCCGACAGGTCGGCGTCGGGCTCGCTGGAGGGCGAGGAGTTTGTGCAGTTCTACAAGGCGCTGACCCAGCGGGACGAGGTGCTGGGCGTCTTCCAGGCCTTCGCCCAGGACGGGAGGAAGCTGACGCTGCTGGAGTTTGTGGATTTCCTGCAGCAGGAGCAGCGGGAGGGGGAGAACCCGCTGGAGCTGGCCATGGAGATGATTGCCAGATACGAGCCGTCTCAGACGGGTGAGGGTCAGGAACAGAGCCAGGGAAGGGGCCAGCCCGGGGGCAACGCGGCTCATTCCCTGCAGGGCCTGGCCAGCTCTTTGCTTGGTCTGTTACACATGCAGTGACGGGGCTCTCAGCCTTTCCTGAGGGACACAGGGACCCTGCAGGGTCCGGGTACAGGGGGGGGGGGATTGTCTCTGCCCCCCAGGTGGGTGTGTCTCCGGGTGGGACGGGGACCCTGCAGGGTCTGGGTACAGGAGGGGGGGATTGTCTGTGCCCCCCAGGTGGGTGTGTCTGCGGGTGGGACGGGGACCCTGCAGGGTCCGGGTACAGGGGGGCGGGGGATTGTCTCTGCCCCCAGGTGGGTGTGTCTCCGGGTGGGACGGGGACCCTGCAGGGTCCGGGTACGGGGGGGGGGGATTGTCTGTGCCCCCCAGGTGGGTGTGTCTGCGGGTGGGACGGGGACCCTGCAGGGTCCGGGTACAGGGGGGGGGGATTGTCTGTGCCCCCCAGGTGGGTGTGTCTCCGGGTGGGGCGGGGACCCTGCAGGGTCCGGGTACAGGGGGCGGGGGATTGTCTGTGCCCCCAGGTGGGTGTGTCTCCGGGTGGGGCGCGGACCCTGCAGGGTCCGGGTACAGGGGGGCGGGGGATTGTCTGTGCCCCCCAGGTGGGTGTGTCTCCAGGTGGGGCGGGGACCCTGCAGGGTCCGGGTACAGGGGGGCGGGGGATTGTCTGTGCCCCCCAGGTGGGTGTGTCTCCGGGTGGGGCGGGGACCCTGCAGGGTCCGGGTACAGGGGGGCGGGGGATTGTCTCTGCCCCCCAGGTGGGTGTGTCTCCGGGTAGGCCGGGGACCCTGCAGGGTCCGGGTACAGGGGGGTGGGGGATTATCTTGGTATTAAATTGTAATAAAATGTTACCCAATTGCCTTTCGCACCCCACCGTCTGTGAAACGCTGCACCAGGTGGGTCCCGCTTGGGAATCAGCCAGACCCCAGCCCGCTGGGAGCCAGCGGAGCCCTGGTCCCAAGTCAGTTGCGCCCTAGGGCTGCCCGTTGCCCGCAGTTCTCTGACCTGCTAGATTTTCACTGATTTTTTTCCTCCTTCTCACTATGGTCTCTGGTAATTGTCAGGGTCTCTCGTCTCCCCTTTTGGGAAGATTGGCACCACACTTGCTTTCCTCCAGTCGGCTCGGAGCTCTCCTCTTGCCCTGGGCTCGAGGCCCCGCAGGAGCTGGGTCCCTCGCCGGGCGGGACGGCTGGGCCGAGGTCCCTGGTCTCTTGACGCTCTGCTTTGTCTCGGCTCCGTCTCCAGCCAGGGCCCGTCACGTGCTGAGCATTGACGGCTTCCTCCTGTACCTGCGCTCGCCGGAAGGCGCCATCTTCAACCCCGCTCATGGGCCACTTTGGCAGGACATGACCCAGCCCCTCTGCCACTATTTCATCTCCTCCTCACACAACACCTACCTGCTGGAGGACCAGCTCCGGGGGCAGAGCAGCGTCGAGGGCTACATCAGGTACGTGAGGAGAAGGCAGCTGGTCCCGAAGGGGGCCGCCTGGTCTCCATGGGGCCAGCATTGGGTGCGAAGGGCTGCAGGGGGCCTCTGGGGTCATCCACCCCTATGTCCCCGTGTGGCGGGAGGGGAGCGGTGGTTTTGCTGGAGGTGCTGCCTTTCCAATGAGATGTCAACCCAATGCCTGACCACGTGGGGTCGTCAGGTCCCCCTGCCCCCTTTCAGCAGAGCCGTAGGGCTAGCCCCACTGCCTCTGACCAAGTCCAATAGGGGAAACTTCATTCTCCCACCCTTAGCCCCTGCCTGGATGGGATATTCCCCGTCGCTGCCTGTTGAGCAGCTGCCATGTTCCACTCAGAGGTGGCTGCATCACTGTGGTAGGCAAGGCCGTCCCTGCAGAGGGATTCGCATCGTTTGCTTTGGGGCCCACTAGGAGGCGCTGGGCTGGGTTGGGAACACTGCAGTCGAGTCATTAGACCCCGTGAGTAGGGGACGGGGGAGTCCATCGCCGAGGCCATTAGACCTGGCCCCAGAGCGAGGATCGGGCCCGGTTGTACCGCCCGCTGCACGCACACAGGGGGCCGGTCCCTGCACTAGGAGTCTGGGCGCGGCGGACGGGAACGTCGCTGTCCCAGACGGAGCCCCGTTGGCTGGGGCAGAGCGGGGAGCTGTCCCGGCTTTCCCCAGGCTGCGGCGAGCCGGCGTCGCGCGCCCCAGGAGCAGGGCGGTGGTGGTGGGGGCGGGCGCTGAGCAGCCGGTGGGGCTGCGTCTCACCGGCCGTCTCCGTGGCAGGGCTCTGAAGCGGGGCTGCCGCTGCGTGGAGGTGGACTGCTGGGACGGGCCCGGCGGGGAGCCCGTCGTCTACCACGGCCACACGTTCACCTCCAGGATCCCCTTCAAGGACGTGCTCAGCGCCCTGGGGCAGTACGCCTTCCAGGTAGGGGCAGGTTCTCAGTGGGGGGCGTGACCCTTCTCTTGAGAAGTGGGTTGGGGGATCCCACTATGGGCATGGCCAAGGCTGGCACTGCCCTATGGCATGGCTGCAGTGCCCCCTTGTGGGGACAGCCCCCTGCACGGGCTGGGAGGCGCCCGAGGGGAGTTGCCTGTTGAGCAGCTGCCTCGTTCCACTCAGAGGTGGCTGCATCACTGTGGCAGGCCAGGCCGTCCCGCCGGAGGAATGGCGCTAGAGGGGCCTTCGCCTCGTTGGCTTTGGGGACAGGTAGGAGGCACCAGGCTGGGTCACCTGCCCAAACCCTGGCACTGGCTGAAGTGCTGCAGGGATGATCCAGGCCCCAGGTTTCCCTCAGCCTCAGCCAGCTTCCCGGGGTGTTGTCACTGGAGCCTGGTGTTGCCAGGTTCTGCTGCAGGGAGTGAGTTGGGGTCTAACTAGGGGGTGTAGGGAGGGGGCAGGGGTGTGGGGCTATAGGGAGCAGGGCTGGAGGCTTGGCAGGGAGTGGGGGGGCTTGGCAGGGGGTGCAGGGAGGGGACAGGAGGCTGGGCAGGGGAAGCAGGGAGGGGCATGAGGGGAGCAGGGTGCTGGGCTGGGAATGCAGGGGGCTCGGCAGGGAAAGGGGGGGCTGCGGGGTGTGTGTGTGGGGGGGCTGCAGGGTGCTCTCCTCCTCGTACTCCGTGCCGTCCCTAGGGAGACAGGTGGGGCCCTGCCTGGCCCACGCCAGCCCTGCCTGGTGCCCGCGGGAGGCTCGGCGCCGGCCCCAGGGACCAGCAGCCACCGGGGACTCTTTGCTTGGCAGGCGTCCGATTATCCCGTCATCCTGTCCCTGGAGAACCACTGCGGCCCCGAGCAGCAGGACAGCCTGGCCCAGCACCTGAAGGACATCCTGGGAGAGCGGCTGCTCACGGCCCCCCTCGACGCCTGCGACCCCACACAGCTGCCTTCGCCGGAGGTAGGGGACAGGCTGGGGGGCTGCCCCATATCTCTGAGCGCCTGTCTCAGCCTTCCTGCCCCACCGGTGACACCTGCCCCCATATGCTGCCCCCTTAGCGCACCCGGCCGTTCCGGCAGGGCCCTGGGATGGGGAGCTGTATTTCCCCCCCTCTCCAGTGGGGGCGCTCTCCTGCGTCCATCTGCACCGCCATCCCCACCCGTAATGTGTCCATCCACCACACCCCCTCCCTCCCCTATAGGATCAGACCCTATCAGGGTTGGCAGGGACCTCAGGAGGTATCTAGTTCAACCCCCTGCTTGAAGCAGGACCAACCCCAATTAAATCAGCCAACCGATTTTTGCCCCATATCCCTAAATGGCCCCTCCAGGGTTGAACTCCCAACCCTGGGTTTAGCAGGCCAATGCTCCAACCACTGAGCTATCCCACCCCTCCCCTCCCCCCTCCCCCCCCCCCGGGCACCCCGCAGGCGCTGCGCGGAAGGATCCTTCTGAAGGGGAAGCGGGCGGAGAGCCTGGCGCTCTCGCCGAGTGGGCAGCCGGACGAGGCCCCGGCGGGGGAGGTGTCTGAGGAGGAGGATGGGTCAGAGACGGAGGAAGAGCGCCTGAGCCAGGAGGCCAAGGTACCGTGCCGACCCCCCCCCCCCCCCCGGGAGCACCGCACCGGGGGTCTGTGAACGGGGACCTGCCCCCACTGGGCGCTGGCTCCCCCAGGGTCAGTGCCATGAGGTGGGCTGACCCCCTGCCGCACCCCACACTGGGGCTCCCCAGGACTCCCCGCCCCAGAAACGCCCCTGGAACGCCGGGGCCTTGGCCCTCCCCATGGGTTTGAGCTTCTGCCAGGAGTGACCCTGAGGTGGGCTGCCCAGGGGCTCTGCATGGCCCAGCGGCGATGGGCATCTCCGTGCCGGTGCCAGCCCCGGCTTCCCCTGGGCGCTGGCCCACCTCCGGGGGCAGGCGCGGCTCGGTGCCATCGGCCCTGCCCGCCCCAGCGCTGACCCACTCGCCCTTCACAGACGTCCCAGGCCAACGCGCTGTCTGACTGCATCGTCTACTGCCGCAGCGAACCCTTCCGCGGCTTCCCGCAGGCGCTCGCCCGCCGCCGGCCCTACGCCACCGCCTCCCTGCCCGAGGGCAAGGCCAGGAAGCTGATCAGAGAGGCGGGTAAGGGGGGGAGGGCCCGGCAGGGGGGCTGGGAGGGCAGCGAAGGGGTGAATCCCCGCTGCTGAGAGGAGCATCCAAGCTCCTGCCGGGACCCCCAAAACTCTGGCAGGGGGTGGGACAGAGCTCAGCCGCTCAGCTGGTAGCATCCCCCGGCCCAGGTCCTGCTCCAAACGGGCCAGGTCATGAGATCCAATGGATACAGCCTCGGGCTGGGGGGGGGCAGGACTCCTGGGTTCTACCCCAGCTCTGGGAGGGGAGGGGTGGGGGGCTAGTGGGTGAGAGCTGGGGGCTGGGAGCCAGAACTCCTGGGTTCTCTCCCCAGTACTGGGAGGGGTGTGGGAGTCTAATGGTTAGAGTGGGGGAGGACTGGGAGCCAGGACTCCTGGGTTCTCTCCCCAGTTCTGGGAGGGGTGTGGGAGTCTAATGGTTAGAGTGGGGTAGGACTGGGAGCCAGGACTCCTGGGTTCCAGCCCTGGCTCTGCCACTGCCTCCCTCTAGGAGCTTGGGCAAGGCCCTTCCCCCTCCCTCGTGCCTCAGTTTCCCCTGGCACGAAATGGGGCCGGTGATCCTGACCCTGCTTTGAGATCCGAGCAGGGGACCGTGCTGCCTGTCTGTGATTCCCAGACCCGGTGCAGGGCCTCGCGGGAAGCTGCTTTAGCCAAAGGCTCAGTCCAGAGGGTCCCTTCTGGGGTCAGTTTCTGGATCCCTGGATGGGCAGCCTGGTGAAATCCACCGCCCTGGGCAGCCGGAGCCCCCAGCCCCTCTGGGGCTCCCTGAGCCGGGGTGCAGCCGCCCTGGCCCCGCGTAGGCTGCGCTGCTCCGGGCGCCTCCGGCTTCCTAGCGCCCGGCGGGACCTGGTGCCACGGGACGGCTGCAGCCAGCGGGAGCCCCCAGCCCCGTGCCCAGCTCGGAGCTCCTCGTCTGCTGGGCTAGGGCTGCCTGTGGGAGATGGGGACTCTGGGGGGGGGTTGGTGGGGGAGGGGTCGGTCAGGCAGTGGGTGAGGGGTGCCTGTGGGGAGATGGGGACTCTGTGGGGGGGTTGGTGAGGGGGTATCTGAGGGGGAGGGGTCGGTCAGGCGGTGGGGGAGGGCTGCCTGTGGGGAGATGGGGACTCTGTGGGGGGGTTAGTGAGGGGGTATCTGAGGGGGAGGGGTCGGTCAGGCGGTGGGGGAGGGCTGCCTGTGGGGAGATGGGGACTCTGTGGGGGGGTTGGTGAGGGGGTATCTGAGGGGGAGGGGTCGGTCAGGTGGTGGGTGGGGGGTGCCTGTGGGAGATGGGGACTCTGTGGGGGGGTTGGTGAGGGGGTTTCTGAGGGGGAGGGGTCGGTCAGGCGGTGGGTGGGGGGTGCCTGTGGGGAGATGGGGACTCTGTGGGCAGGGTGGGGGGGTTTCTGAGGGGGAGCGGTAGGTGGGTGGCTGGGGGTGCCTGTGGGGAGATGGGGACTCTGTGGGGGGGTTGGTGAGGGGGTCTCTGAGGGGGAGGGGGAGGGCGGGCGGTAAGTGGGTGGCTGGGGGTGCCTGTGGGGAGATGGGGGGTCCTGTGGGGGAGGGGCCAGCGAGCCAGGGGGGGTCAGCGTCTCCTTGTGCCCCCAGGGAACGCGTTTGCCCGTCACAACGCCTGGCAGCTGACCCGGATCTACCCCAGCGGGCTGAGGACGGACTCCTCCAACTACGACCCCCAGGAGATGTGGAACGTGGGCTGCCAGCTCGGTAGGGCCCGAGAGGGGACGTGGCGGGGGGGGGGGCCTGAATCCCAAGTGAGCCCCCCAGGGTCCTAGGGACCCGGCCTGGGCCCATGGGGCGCTCTGGGCGTCCTGGGTGAGAGCCGGGTGCTGGGCCGTTCGACCCAACGGGGCCTCGAGCTGCTGGTTCCTGAGGCCCTTTGGGATCCACCAGCGCAGCACGTCTGCCCCCCTGAATTACCGCTGAGGTGGCAGTAGGGGGCGCTGTGCTGCCAGGGTCCCCTAGCTGAGAGCCCCCCGACCCCGCCCCATGGGCTGGGCTAGTGGTGCCAGGCTCCTGGCTAAGGGTCTACGGGTGAACGAGCCCCTCTGCCGAGAGTGGCCTGGGGCGCCCGGCTCCCTCTGCCACAGCCCCCCGAGCCCCGTCCGCCTCCCTCCCCGCAGTGGCGCTGAACGTGCAGACCCCCGGGGCGGAGATGGATCTGTGTGACGGGCTCTTCCGGCAGAACGCCCGCTGCGGCTACGTGCTGAAACCGGCTTTCCTGCGGGACGCGGGCACCGCCTTCGACCCCAGCGACCCCCGGAGCAGGGCCGGGGGCGGCCCGTGGAGCCTGGCCATTCAGGTACTGGCAGGAGAGGAGAGGGGGCAGGGGTGGCCGGGGCTATGGGGCGGGGGAGGTTTCATTGTGCCCCGTGGCAGGCTGGAGACACGGCACGGGGGCCGAGGCCAGTCCTGGGTGTGGCGTGCCGGGCGCTGCTCGGGGACCCAGTTGCTGGCGCTGGCAGAGCCCCCGGGGCCGCCGGGTCCCCGAGCTCAGGGGCCGCTGTGCCGTGTCGCCGCAGGTCATCAGCGGGCAGCAGCTCCCCAAGGTGGCCAGCAGCAAGGCCAGCTCCATCGTCGACCCCCTGGTGCGCGTGGAGGTCCACGGGGTCCCCGCCGACCAGGCCCGGCGGGAGACCCGCTACGTGGATAACAACGGTGAGTCCCGGCCCAGCGGGAGGAGTTTGCTGGGGGTGGGGAGAGGGGCCGGGGGAGGTCCCCAGGCCCTGACCCCAGCTCCCCCTCCCCCCGCAGGCTTTAACCCCCGCTGGGGCGAGACGCTGCACTTCAAGGTGCACGTCCCCGAACTGGCCCTCGTGCGCTTCGTGGTGGAGGATCACGACAAGACCTCCAGGAACGACTTCGTGGCCCAGTTCACCCTGCCCTTTGCTAGCATCCGATCGGGTGAGCACGCGGCCCGGCTCGCCCCACCCACCGCCGGGGGCTCGGCCAGGGCTCAGTGCGGCCATGGCAGTGCGCCAGGGCCAGGGAGGGGGGCAGGAGCTAGCCAACTGCGAGCAAGAGCCAAGGCCCCGTGCCTCTGCCCATCCCCCACGGAGAGAGGGGGCCGTGGGGTGGGGAGGGATCCACAGGGGCAGAGGAGAGGGCGACCTCCAGCTCGTTTGGGATGCGGGGAGGCAAGATCTCCGCCCACGGAAGCGTGGGACTCGTCAGGGGCTCATTGGGCACCGTGCTGGAGAAGGGCGCGGTACAGACGCTGGAGAGGGGCAGGTGACCCGGCACTGCGGGCAGTTGAAATCAGCCCCCCAGAATAGACCCCAGGGGAGCATCTTCCGCCCGGGCCGGGGCGCCCACAAATCTCCACTGCGGCGGGCCGGGTCCAACCCCCTCGCTGGTGTCTCCCTGCAGGTTATCGTCACGTCCACCTCCTGTCCAAGGACGGCACGGCCATCCCGCCCGCCTCGCTCTTCCTTCACGTGCAAATCACCGCGATTCCCTACCCCGAGTAGCGGCCGAGTGGGTCTCGCCCGCCCCCCGTCCCAGCCGTCAACAGTCCTGTCCCGGCGCTGCTGGAGAGACGCCCCCGGCCTGGCCCTGCCGCTTCCGGGCCCAGGCGGCTTTGCACGAGGCTTGTTTCTTTTTAACCTGCCTGTTGCTGTTTGGGCTGCTGCTATTTTGTGCCCGGTGGTTTCTCCGGGTCTCAGCCGGGCAGGGACGTAGGTGACGGCCCCATATCACATGCCTCTAACACGGCATCTCCCCCCCACCACACACGGGGGCTGTGGGGGTGACCGAGGCCGGGTTGGTAAATAGTGGTGCCCCCAGGGGTCTGTCCTGGGACCGGTGCTGTTCAGCAGATTCAGAAATGAGGAGGAAGACGGAAGTGCAGGACGCGTGGTTCTCCCCCCCCATCTCCTTGCCCCCTGGTCTCCTCTCCTCCTCTGCCGTCTGCCCCACAGGCCCTGCTCAAGGAGCCTGGCCCGCTGGCTCTGGATTAACCCATTTCAACAGGAAAACTCCATCCCGGTTGGCACGAGTCGACCGCTAGGCCGGGGGAGTCGCTGACGTCCCCGGAGGCAGGTTACCCCCAACCCCCCAGGCCCTGGGGCTCTGATCCAGCCTGGCAGGTCCTAGGCCAGCTCGGCCGGAGACGACCCCGCTCTGTGGGGTCACGCGCCTGGCATCCTCCACGGGTAGCCTCTCGCGGCTGGCCCTGTCATTCAGATCCCTGCCGTACGCGTCCCCGGGGCGCCGGCCACACGGCCGAGGGGTCATTAGCACCCCTCCCCCCCCGACCCTCAGACTCCGGCTGGACTAGGACCGAAGCTGACGTCATGCTGCTGCTCACGGCCGGAGCCACGCACGCCTGGCAAAGAGCCCGCAGCGGGAACAGCGCAGAATGGAGCTTCTGCAGGGCCGGTCGGAAGCTCTGGCTGGCTGGGGGCCCGGGAGGGGAATTCTACACAGACCGCTCCACTTCCAGGGGCCGCTGGCTCCCCGTTAGGAACGTACCCACCCCAGTGTTGGGACTTTCGGCGGGCCCTGAGCTCCCACTGCCTCAGACAGGACAGCCGGTGCCCGCGTTCTGCGCCTCCTGCATGGGACGCACCGGGCTGCAGCGGGTCCAGCGGAAGTTAAACGGGTCACAGAGGAACCCAGAAGTGAGGAGGGCCGGACACGGGTGAGTTGACACACGTTCACCTGAGTAGCGCATCCCGAGGCCCAGAGAGGAGTCACTCAAAGTATCGGGGAGCCACCAGGCCAGGAAGCTGCAGACACCTTGGATTCCAAGACCACATCCCAGCCTCCCCAGCACCCAGGGCTGTCTTCCCCCCGTCTCCCTCCCCAGCGCTGTCTTCCCCCGTCTCCCTCCCCAGCACCCAGCGCTGTCTTCCCCCGTCTCCCTCCCCAGCACCCAGCGCTGTCTTCCCCCGTCTCCCTCCCCAGCGCTGTCTTCCCCCATCTCCCTCCACAGCTCTCTGCTTCACTCAGGTATCCTTCTCCGGAACGTCCCTTTCTACGCCATGGCTAGAGCACGCGGCCGTACGAAGCGGGGGAAGCCGCGACGCCGCTCTGTTGCCTTGTACAATCCCTTCTAGTAAAGGAGCCTAATAAAATAGAGCCGGGTTAGAAAGCCAAGGCTGGGCTGGATGGGGGCTTCTTTTCATGCTTTGATTTCTCTCGCCAGTGACTGGGATGGGAGGGGTGGGTTAGCCCCTCATATTAAGTGGGATGGGAGGGGTGGGTTTTGCCCACCCCTTCACCCACACACTCAAAGCACTAAGCGAAATGTCAGAGGGACCCTTCCCCTCCCCCTGCCATGCAGCTGTCTCTGTGTGGAGCATGGCTGCTGTGTAACACCCCCCAGCAGCTCAGGACAGGGAGAGAGGAATCAACACAGCCCAGGCCAACTGCAGGGAGGATGGGCAGGCCGGGGGGATTAACACTCGTTCAGCGGAGCACCATGGTGTTAGCTCCGAGACGGGCGCCTCCATCAGCCCAGGCTCCTGCGCTGGCCGGAAGGAGTGGCTCGGAATGGGAAAAGCAGCGCTGCTCCCTGCGGCCCCTGGAGGTTCCCCAGCCGGGCTGAGGCAGCATGGGCTGGGAGACAGGTGCTACCGAGCGCCAACCTCGGCTCTGCTACAAACTCACGAGGTGGGCGTGGCCAAGTAACAGCCTCCCCGGCCCTCAGTTTCCCCACGTAGCTGCCTCAGGGGTGTGCGGTGAGGATCCGTGTGTGACACGTGACGCAGTGTGGAGGGTGATTAGGAGACGTCTCCGGGGCCGGACAGGGAAGTCGGGAAAGACACCACGATGCACAAACTGCAGCTACTAACCACCCCCATGCGGTGGGCAGGCAATGAAGCTGGATAAAAGCCCTTTCACAGCGACGAGAGCTTTAATCGAACACTCCCCGCGAAGGCCGGGCCGAATCAGTAACTTCCAAGCCTGCCTGGCTCCCTGCGGGGTGCGGGATCTTCGGAACTCGGGCGACCACCTTTCCGTCCACCCTTGGCTTTGAAATGCTCCTTAGCGGGAGACGGCTCAGATCAAAGGAGGGCGATCCGCAGCCCGCGGGGTCAGGAGAGGTCCCGCATGCGGCGGGTGGCCGCTGAGTGCTGTGGGGACACTGAGGCATCCGCAACGAAGGGGTGGTGCATGCAGCAGCTGCAGGGGCTACTGCGGCTCGCAGGATCTAGGCCAGGCCGTGGATCGCGCCCGGGCCCAGCGCCCGGCGCAGCGGCTGCATGACCCCTCGTGACAGAAGCCGAAGGTGCAAAGAAACCGAACGGAGATCGGAGAGTCCTTTATACAACCGCCTATTTTACATCCCATATACACATCTGCCTGTACACACACGTACACTGGAAACAGGGCCTGCGCTTGCAGCAGCCCCGAGCCAGGCCCCGGAGGATTTGGCCCTGGGCTCTCTCTCGGGCTCGGAGTGCGAGGGGAGCCGGCCTCCCTCCAGCCCAGCCTAGCCCTCCCCCGATGGCTGCACCCCGTCCTCGCCTTCCGGCTTGGGGGGCTCCCGCTGGACGTCGTGGAGGTGCAGCGTGGGGGTGCTGGCGTCCTTGCCGACCCCCTGGCTGAGGTCGCCCGGGCCGCGGTCGGGGTGGTGCCGCTGGATGTGTTTGATGACCTGGAACTTCTGCTTGGCCTTGTAGCTGCAGTAGCGGCAGAAGAAGGGGTGCTCGTTGGTGTGGGTGAGGTAGTGGTGGCGCAGGCCGGCCGCCCAGCGGAAGCCGCGGTAGCAGACGTTGCAGACGTACGGCTTCTCCTCGCTGTGCTTCTTGAGGTGGGTCTTGAGGAGGAAGCGGGTCTTGAAGGCCTTGCCGCACTGCTCGCAGATGAAGGAGCGGGCCTCGCGGTGCCGCGTCTCCTTGTGGATCCGCAGCGCGTCGGCCCGGTTGGTGCAGTACTCGCACTCGTCGCACCGGTAGGGCTTGAGGCCTGCGGGCGGGAGACGCGGCCGCTCAGGGGGGGCCCCGGGAGAGGGGCTGGCTCCCCGCCCGAGAAGGGAGCTCGGTCGCCCAGGCTCTTTCAACCCACCCCTGCGTTGGGGGGGCTGCCCAGCCACTAGGGACTCTGCACATAGGCCGCTCTCGCCCCAGCCCGCCCCATGCACAGGGGGAGCGAGGGCGCTGGGTCCGTCTCTCCCCACGGCAGCAACACGCCCTCTCCCCCCAACTCGGCCCCCTGCAGTCCAGGAGGCTCGAAGTCTGGTGCCCCCTGCTGCCAATTGCTCGCCACTGCAAGCAATACTGAGAAGACTTTCAGGCCGCCCCAGCTAAGTCTCCTGCCCCCCCCCCCCCCGCCACCTCCTCCAGGGAGCTGGCTACGCCCCCCCGTGCAGCCTGCCCCTTTAGCCAGGTGAAATCCATGGCTGAGCCTGCAGGTAGACGGCCAGGCAGGACCGCACGGGCCCGCGGGGGAAGCAGCGGGAGCAGACGCGGGGGCCCCCCCACGAGGAGTCAGTGCCCGGTGGGCTGCTCGCGGATTTCACAGCGGCGCCAGGAGCTGTTCAGAGGCACTGCTGGTGCCACGTGGGAGAAGAGCCCCCTGCCTGGACCTGACCCAGCCCCCGCAGGGTTCAGCGCTTGGCGCCGGCCCAGCTGTGGGGGCTGCTGCCCCACAGCGACCTCCCTTCCCGCCCCTCCCGGCACTCGCCTGTGTGCTTGGTCATGTGATACTTCAGCTGATTCACCCATTTGCACTTGTAGCCGCAGTCCGGACAAAGGTATTTCCGTTCCTCCTTATGGATTCGCATGTGGTACTGGAGAGAGAGAGCACGTGGAAGTCACCGGACTCAGATACAACCCACTGGCCAAACCCCCCCTCCCCCCCCGGCTCTGTCCTGCCTTGTGGAGTGAGGTCGAGGCAGCGTGGCCTAGCAGCTAGAATCCTGGACTGGGAGGCAGGAGACTTGGGTTCTATTCCCATCTCTGCCTTGGTGACCACGGTGAACTAGTTGATCTGTGCCTCAGTTTCCCCAGCTGTACCATGGGGTTAATGATCCCGACTGCTTTGCCATGAGATCTCCAGCTGACAGGGCCGAGGGAAGAGCAGCACTTGTCCTGTGTGATGCTCGGGCTGGTTGTTTTCAGCCCCCGGCTCTCAGCTCTGGGGTCCTCTCCCACCCACCTGGGTCTGGGACTTCGGCCCAGCGATGGGGCCTGCACACTGTCAAAGCACCGGGCGCCCGCCAACGCTGACCAGTCCTTCCTACACCGTGCGAGGAAGGGGATTCAGGACAGCCCCTCCCATGGCAGATGGGAAACTGAGGCCAAGATGCAAGGCCAGGTGACCTCGGTCATGAGGGGAATCCACAGCTGAGCCGGAATTAGAACTCGTGACTTCCCAGCACTCGGCTCAGTCCTCTAGGCCATGCTGCCTCCTTAAGCATGTGGAATATCATCTCCTCCCCCTCCCCACCTGACCCCCCGGGCTGGCCCTTGCGGGGGGGTCACGGTATTTCCTGCAGTCCCGCCCCGCCAGCCCCTGCTCGGATCTCACTGCCAGCCTGAGCCCCAGGAAGCGTGTGTGTCTCCTGAGCAGCCCATTTCTGGGAAGTCTATTTCCCCGTACTGGTGAGGCAGGGAAGGGCTAGACACTGTCCCAGCGAGGAGCCGGGCAGCAGCGGGCTGGGCCCTGCCCCAGGGGACACTCCCCGCTACCCTGTCCTTGGGAGTGGGTGGTAGGGGGATGGGCCCTGCCCCAGGGGCACCCCCAGGAGCCGGGTTCTCACCTTTAGGCGCGAGGGGTCGGCGCAGGCGTACTTGCAGAGGTGACACTTGTAGGGCTTCTCTCCGGTGTGGATCCTGATGTGCCACGTGATCTTCTGCTTGTTCTTGGTGGTGTAGTGGCAGTCGGAGCACTTGTAGACGCGGGTGCCCCCGTGGCCCTTCACGTGGTGGTCGAAGACCAGCTGGTGGTGGCAGGCGAAGTCGCAGAAGGGGCACTTGAGCGGCCTGTCCGCCGCCGCGGCGGGCTCGTGGCGCTCCACGTAGTGGCGCACCAGCTGCTGCCGCTCCTTGGCGGCGAAGCTGCAGCGGTCGCAGCGGTGGCTGAAGTGCAGCGTCTTGTGCTGCTCCAGCGCCTCCCGGCTGGCGAAGGTCTCCTTGCAGGTGCCGCACTCCAGGTGGGGGTGCTGCTTCTGGGCGTGGCACTTGAGCGTGGCCTCGCTGCGGCACACGAAGCTGCAGTGCGAGCAGCGGTGGGAGACCTTCTCCTCGTGCCGGCGCAGCACGTGCTGCTTGAGGGCCGTCTCGGAGCTGAAGCGGGCCTCGCAGCGGGCGCAGGCGAACGCCAGCTCCCCCCGGTGGCAGCTGTTCACGTGGCGGGTGATGTCGTTCTGCAGGTAGCCGCTGTAGTCACACCGGGGGCAGAAGTGGGTGGGCTTCTTCTCGTGCACCCGCAGCTTGTGGATGCGCAGCTTGGAGTTGGTGCCGAAGGTCTGGCTGCAGACGCCGCAGGCGATCCGGCCCACCCCGGTGTGCAGCGACTCGTGGGCCTCCAGCCGGTACCGCCGGGTGGTGCTGAAGTCGCAGTAGAGGCACTTGTGGGGTTTCACCCCCTCGTGCTTGATGCGGACGTGCTGGCGGAGGCAGCGGGCCTGCTTGCAGGTGAACTCGCACTGCCGGCACTGCAGCGGGGGCCGCTTGCTGTAGTACGTGCGGTGCAGCGTGCGGTGCAGCCGCAGGGCCTTGGCGCCCGGCGTGGCGAAGGGGCAGGCCGGGCAGCCGCGCTTCTTGTGCGTCTTCATGGCCCGCTCCTGGTGGCAGGTGAAGGGGCAGGTGGGGCAGGAGAAGCGCTGCCTCTTGCACCGGGCAGCTCTCCTGGCAGCCGTCACGCCCGCGGCCTTGCTGGGCCGGCCCGTCCCTTTGCCGCCCGGGCTGCTCTCTCGGTGCCCATCCTGAGCCGCAGCATCCTCCGGGGGCCCGGCTCGCGCGCTGCCTTCCTCTCCCGGGGGCCGGGAGGGCTCCGGCTTGACGTGCTTTTCCAAGTGGTGGCTTTTCAGGGCCCGCCTGGACCGGAAGGCCTCTGAGCACAGGGAGCACCGGAACTGCTCCAGGCTCCGGCACCCGTCCTCCACGTGGGAGCTGATGGTGGAGACCCTGGAGCAGACGAAGAAGCAGGAGTTGCAGCGGAGCTTCCCCTGCTCCAGCCGGTATTTCTCAGGCAGGGACGGACACTTGGCTTCCTCCACTTGGGCATGGTCCCCTGGCACGGGCGGTTCTGCCACCGTGATCTCAGCTGCATCCTCAGGGCCCTTGCTGGGGGCTGGGCTGCCCACAGACAGCGCCTGGGGGAAGGGCCTGCTCGTGGAGGATGCTTCCCGGGGCACCTGGTCTACCTCCCAGGGGGGCTCGGGAATGCGGCTCGCTTCCCCCTCCTCCGAGCCTCCCGTGCCCTCCTCCACGCCCGTGCTGCCCGGCTGCTCCTGCCCGGCTGGCTTTAGAGGCTTGTTCTTTCTCAGGATCACGGGGCACTTCTTGAGGAGGTGGGTGTTGAGTCCGCGCTGCTGCTTGAAGCTGGCGCCGCACTCCCGGCACAGCAGTGGGGATTTCCGGCTCTGGCAGCCGGCTTTGACGTGCAGGGCCATGGACTTCTCCTTCCGCGTGATGTACGAGCAGGTCTCGCACCTGAAGACCTGGCTCTCCGACTGCACCACCAGCATCTGCACCCTCCCTTCCAAGACCAGCGTTTCCGCTTGCTCCTTGTCCTGCTTCCGGAGAGCTTTCAGCACCGACTCCGACTGCGGCCCCGCCTTGGCCTCCGCGCATGGGGAGGCCGGGGCTTCGGGGGCCGAAAAACAGCCCTGCTCAGCTGGCTTTAGGATTCTAAACCAAGCCTCTGGCATCCTGGCCTCCCTAGTCTCCAGCACTGCGTCGGGATCGGAGGCCACGTGGGGCAGGTCGGAGCACTGCCCGTCACAGCCATCCTCAGGCCCCCACAGAGCGGCCTTTTCATGGCTCTCTTCCGCACTCGCGGTACATCCCATACCGCCAGTGCTGCCCTCCAGCCTCTCCTGGCCTCGGCCCTCCGGCTCCTCCTCCAAGTCCGGGACGTCTTCAAGCCCGTTGTCGTTCTCCTCCAGGACCAGCGCGTCCCGCGAGCTCAGAGCGTCATAGGTCGGGTCCTTGCAGCTCAGGCCGTCTGCGTTCTCGGGCTGGGCTGCCGGACGCTCGCTGGCCCCGAGCCCCAGCACCGGGTCTGCCGAGACGTCCAGCGGCTCCAAGTGCAACGTGCAGCTTTCAACAGCGTCGCCGGCGTCATTCAGCATCCCCGCGTCCTCCGCGCAAGACGCCTGGGCCTGGGCCTCCTCCAGGGGGCCCACGTTGGCGGAAGGACCCCTCTCCTCCTCGGCCAGCCCTTGCGCCAGCTCAGCGCTGCCTCCCAGCTGCCCCGCGGCAGGGCCAAAGAGGGGCCCGAGGAAAGCCGGCTGAGAAGCGTCTTGCTGGGGTTCCAGGGCCGGGGGCTTGCTCTTCAGCCAGAGCTCCTTCCCGGACAGGGAGGAGTTGGAGTCGGACCTCAGAGCCACGCTCAGCAGCATGTCCGCCGAGCCGATCTCCAGCTCCTTGCTGGCGTAGTTCTCCAGCCAGTCCTTGTCGCCGGGCACGTAGCCATGGGCCTTGCGCTTGTGGAAGAAGAGGCTGGTGTTGCTGAAGGTGCAGTAGGAGCAGAGGGCGCAGCGGAACTCCCGCTGCTTGGTGTGCTTGCAGTTCTCGTGGCTGAGGAGAGCCTGCTTGTACTTGGTCTGGTAGCTGCAGTACTGGCACTGGAAGACGGGCATCTGGTAGTTCTGCGAGTGCTTCACCTGCATGTGCTTCTGCAGCTCGTACTTGCGCTTGCAGGCAAAGCCGCACACCTCGCAGATCAGGCTCTTGCCCTGGTGGCGCAGTTTGTGGCTGCTCAGCTGGTCTGCCCGGTGGCAGCGGTACGAACACTGGTTGCACTGATACCTGCCAGGGACGTCACACACCGTCAGACCGGGGGGAGGTGCACCTGCTGCAGCGCACCGGGGCCTACTTCAGGGTCAACTCCCCTCCCCACAAGGTGGCAACAAGGGAAGGGTAATTTATTACACTCAGGAGCGTGGGCCCTTGACACCTCTCAGGAGCAGATCCTTTGTGCTGCCCTTCACCTCAGTCCAGCCTGGGGATTCCCAATTCCTTGGCACAGCCTCAGGGATTCCCCCCACTCCTGGTGGTCTCTGCTTCACCCTCGCCAATCTGGAGGCTTTGTGGGGGGAGGGATAGCTCAGTGGTTTGAGCATTGGCCTGCTAAACCCAGGGTTGGGAGTTCAATCCTTGAGGGGGGCATTTAGGGATATGGGGCAAAAGTGGGTTGGATGATTTAGTTGGGGTTGGTCCTGCGTTGAGCAGGGGATTGGACTAGAACCTCCCGAGGTCCCTTCCAACCCGATATTCTATGATCACCAAACCAACTGGGCAAGGGCTGTACCCTCTGCAGGGCTATCACCATTGTCCTTCAGCTAGCCACAGGGACAGCTGCTACACCATGTGACACACACAGCCAATGGCAGAGCACTCTGATGTTGGCAGACTGGCTCCTACCAAGGTCTCCATTTCCCAACTGCACACTGATAAATCCAGGCTGGGACCAGGCTGGCTCCTCCGTGTGTTGGTGCTGGTAAGGGAGGTACTAGGGTTATAAGAACATTGAGTGTTTAGACTTCATTGAATGCTTGTGAGCGGCTGCCAGCATTCATCTCAGTTAGAACAGCTGTACGCCGGGTTGCAAGGTAACATCAGAGCGGTTGTGTTGTGAGCCTCTGTGACTGTAAATCACCAGCCAGGAGAGACATTAACTAGTGGGAACTGCTGGTCTCCAACAGAAGGTGTTTGTCCTTCCTAGCAGGAAAGGCCCTTCAACACCCAAAGGACTATTGTGGGGAATTAAAGAGGACAAAGGACATTTGTTGTTCTGCTCTCCTGTGTGTGAAGATGAGTCATACAAGCGGATTCCTTCCAGCAGCTGAGTTTGCAGCTCAGCTCACAGGACAGGAAGGGGATTAAAAACCCGTGGGATCTCTATGTGGCTTGGATTCAGGGGTGCAAGGTTTCTAGGTATAAACAAGAGATTCCCAGCGGCTTAGCCTGTGTTAGCCCTAAAGGACATATAGAGCTGGCTCATTATAGAAACTTCTAGTACTTTTTGAAACTTGAGTGTTACTCATTCTGGTGTGTCTGTTCACCTGCTTTAACTTTGCGAACAACTCTCTAATCTCCTTGTCCTATATAATAAATCTGTGCGTTGTTTATTACAGGATTGGCTACAAGCATTACCTTTGGTGTGTGATCTAAGATGCAACTGACCTGGGAGTTCAGGCTTGATAACTGCTTGAGGAAAGCTAAGCAGAGAACTCGCAGCCAATTTACGGTGTGCGCCCTGCTTCCTACTCCCGCGCTGAGTTACAGCAGGTAGCAGCACCCAGGATGCTGGCAGCGCTTCCAGACCCCCGCAGGCCAGGGGACAATCTGGGACTGGGAAGAGCACCCGGCTCAGTGGGTGAGGACCGTGGCCACTAAGCCAATGGCAGGCCAGCCGGCTCTGCCCGTCCCAGAGCCTCAATGGCCCAAAGGACACCCCTAATGTGCAATAAACGGGGCAGGCTGCAGCCTCCCACAGCACCTACAGATCTCAGCCAGGCCCTGAGGGAGCCTCAGATGCAGGGACCTGCCGTCTCCACAGGCTGCCTTTGGGACGCCCTGAGCCAGACGACAAGTCCTGCCCTCTTCCCGGGGATTTGGCTCTGACAGGAGAGAGGGGCAGACTGGCTGTGGCCGGAAGGGGTGCCCCGGAGGCAGGTACCTGAGGTCTCCGGTGTGCTTCCTCATGTGCACGTTCAAGTAGTGCTTCCACTTGGTGACGTAGCCGCACTCCGTGCACATGTAGTTCTTGTCGTTGGAGTGGGTGAGCATGTGCTTGGACAGGTAGCTCACATCCCGGCAGGTGAAGTCACACAGCTCACATTTGTGAGGCTTTTCCCCTAGCGACAGTGGAGAAGGAATCTAGTCACAGGGGTGGGGAGCGCCCAGAATGTCACCCGCCTCCTCCCCCCACCTCTCATCCCCGCTGCTCCCACGGGCCAGCGACCTGCAGCAGGTGACGGGGCTCTGCGAACGTGCAGGACACCATGTCTGACCTGCTGGCTACTGTGAGAACCAGCCCAAATCCCTTCACCACTCCTCGAGCTCAGATCGGACACCCCTCGGCTGCAGTGCTGCCAGGGGAATTAGCCCCCCGCCCCGGGGAATGGGGCCCGGCCTGTGGACAGGGCTGACGAGAGCCATATCCAGGAACAGCATGGCAGTCTTGCCTTGGTATTCGTCCCCTCTGGCAGTGCAGTCTGCCAGTTTAAAGGATTTACCCAGGCAGAGAGAGCTGGGAATGGAACCAGGGAGTCCTGACTCCCAATACCCCCGCTCTAACCACTGAATCCGGCTCCCCTCCCAGGGCTGGGAATGGAACCAGGGAGCCCTGACTCCCAATACCCCCGCTCTAACCACTGAATCCGGCTCCCCTCCCAGGGCTGGGAATGGAACCGGGAGTCCTGACTCCCAATACCCCCGCTCTAACCACTGAATCCGGCTCCCCTCCCAGGGCTGGGAATGGAACCAGGGAGCCCTGACTCCCAATACCCCCGCTCTAACCACTGAATCCGGCTCCCCTCCCAGGGCTGGGAATGGAACCCAGGAGCCCTGACTCCCAATACCCCCGCTCTAACCACTGAATCCGGCTCCCCTCCCAGGGCTGGGAATGGAACCCAGGAGCCCTGACTCCCAATACCCCCGCTCTAACCACTGAATCCGGCTCCCCTCCCAGGGCTGGGAATGGAACCAGGGAGCCCTGACTCCCAATACCCCCGCTCTAACCACTGAATCCGGCTCCCCTCCCAGGGCTGGGAATGGAACCAGGGAGTCCTGACTCCCAATACCCCTGCTCTAACCACCGAATCCGGCTCCCCTCCTGGGGCCGGGAATGGAACCCAGGAGCCCTGACTCCCAATACCCCCGCTCTAACCACCGAATCCGGCTCCCCTCCCAGGGCTGGGAATGGAACCCAGGAGCCCTGACTCCCAATACCCCCGCTCTAACCACTGAATCCGGCTCCCCTCCCAGGGCTGGGAATGGAACCAGGGAGTCCTGACTCCCAATACCCCCGCTCTAACCACCGAATCCGGCTCCCCTCCTGGGGCCGGGAATGGAACCAGGGAGTCCTGACTCCCAATACCCCCGCTCTAACCACTGAATCCGGCTCCCCTCCCAGGGCTGGGAATGGAACCAGGGAGTCCTGACTCCCAATACCCCCGCTCTAACCACCGAATCCGGCTCCCCTCCCAGGGCTGGGAATGGAACCCAGGAGCCCTGACTCCCAATACCCCCGCTCTAACCACTGAATCCGGCTCCCCTCCTGGGGCCAGGAATGGAACCCAGGAGCCCTGACTCCCAATACCCCCGCTCTAACCACTGAATCCGGCTCCCCTCCCAGGGCTGGGAATGGAACCAGGGAGCCCTGACTCCCAATACCCCCGCTCTAACCACTGAATCCGGCTCCCCTCCCAGGGCTGGGAATGGAACCCAGGAGCCCTGACTCCCAATACCCCCGCTCTAACCACTGAATCCGGCTCCCCTCCCAGGGCTGGGAATGGAACCAGGGAGTCCTGACTCCCAATACCCCCGCTCTAACCACCGAATCCGGCTCCCCTCCCAGGGCTGGGAATGGAACCAGGGAGTCCTGACTCCCAATACCCCCGCTCTAACCACTGAATCCGGCTCCCCTCCCAGGGCTGGGAATGGAACCCAGGAGCCCTGACTCCCAATACCCCCGCTCTAACCACTGAATCCGGCTCCCCTCCCAGGGCTGGGAATGGAACCAGGGAGTCCTGACTCCCAATACCCCTGCTCTAACCACCGAATCCGGCTCCCCTCCTGGGGCCGGGAATGGAACCCAGGAGCCCTGACTCCCAATACCCCCGCTCTAACCACCGAATCCGGCTCCCCTCCCAGGGCTGGGAATGGAACCCAGGAGCCCTGACTCCCAATACCCCCGCTCTAACCACTGAATCCGGCTCCCCTCCCAGGGCTGGGAATGGAACCAGGGAGTCCTGACTCCCAATACCCCCGCTCTAACCACCGAATCCGGCTCCCCTCCTGGGGCCGGGAATGGAACCCAGGAGCCCTGACTCCCAATACCCCCGCTCTAACCACCGAATCCGGCTCCCCTCCCGGGGCCGGGAATGGAACCAGGGAGTCCTGACTCCCAATACCCCCGCTCTAACCACCGAATCCGGCTCCCCTCCCAGGGCTGGGAATGGAACCAGGGAGTCCTGACTCCCAATACCCCCGCTCTAACCACTGAATCCGGCTCCCCTCCTGGGGCCGGGAATGGAACCCAGGAGCCCTGACTCCCAATACCCCCGCTCTAACCACCGAATCCGGCTCCCCTCCTGGGGCCGGGAATGGAACCCAGGAGCCCTGACTCCCAATACCCCCGCTCTAACCACCGAATCCGGCTCCCCTCCCAGGGCTGGGAATGGAACCCAGGAGCCCTGACTTCCAGTCTCCCCTACTCTTACCATTGGATCCCACTCCCCTCCCAGAGCTGGGGATAGAATCTAGGAGTCCCGACTCCCAGTCCCCCCTACTCTTACCATGGGAACCCACTCCCCTCCCACAGCTGGGGGTAGAGCCCAGGAGTCCTGACTGCTAGTCCCTCCCCCGCTCTAACCATTGGATCCCACTCCCCTCCCACAGCTGGGGTAGAACCCAGAAGTCCTGACTGCTAGTCCCTCCCCCGCTCTAACCATTGGGTCCCACTCCCCTCCCACAGCTGGGGTAGAACCCAGGAGTCCTGACTCCCAGTCTGTCCCCCCGCCCCCCTGCTCTAGCCATTGGATCCCACTCCCTGCCCAGGAGTCCTGACTCTGTCCCGTGCTCTAACCACTAGTTGACATTCCCGCCCAGTGGCCCAGCCCGGCTGCTCGACCCCCTGGAAGGGCAGCGCGCGGGGGAAGCCGAGAGGCGGCCGCTCCCTGCGCCTCACCCGTGTGCAGCAGCATGTGGCGGATGAGCACTCTCTTGTGCGCCGTGGCGAAGCTGCACTCGGCGCACTTGTGGATCTTCTCGTTGGCGTGCATCTTCCCCACGTGGTCGTGGAACTCCACGGGGTTGAAGGTGGCGTAGGGGCAGAAGCCGCACTGCAGCCGCTCGCTGCCGGGGTGCCCTTGCTTCTTGTGCTTGCGGAAGACGTGCTTGTTGGAGCAGACGAAGTCACACTGCTGGCAGTGGAAGGCGTAGTGGGTTTTGCGGTGGGCTTCCATGGCCTCGGCCGTGCCGAAGAGCAGGGAGCAGGCGTGGTACTTGCACTCCACCGCCTTGATGCCGTGGGCCTCCTTGAGGTGGCGGAGGAACTCCTTGCGGTCTTCACTGCCGTAGCTGCAGTCGTCCTGGAAGCAGCTCAGCTTCTTGGGCTCGGCCTTGTGGGTCTTCAGGTGCTCCTTGAGCGCCTGGCTGAGCCGGAAGGTCTCCTGGCAGACGGGGCAGGCGTAGACGTCGGAGTAGAAGTTGGAGATGTTCTCGTGCATGCTGGCCATGTGGCGGTTGAGGGCGTTCTTCTCCACCGAGCTGTAGTGGCAGAGCGGGCAGCGGTGAGCTTTCTCCCCCGTCTCGCGCATCATGTGGATCTTCAGCTTGCTCTTGCTGGTGAAGTACTTCTGGCAGTTGGGGCACTGCAGGCTGGGGTCCGGGAAGTGCAGGTGCAAGTGCTCCACCAGGTGTGTCCGCTTCTTGAAGCACCGCTTGCACTCCGGGCACATGTGGGTTTTGAAGAGGTATTCCGAGCCCTCCGCGACGTCCCCTGCCAAGGAAACCGGCCCCGGTCAGCCTGGAGTCAACACACGACAGGGCAGAACCAGCAGGGATGGGAGTAGGGAGTCGGTGGCCATACTGAGCGGGGACTTTCTAACCAGACTCTCTCCTGCAGAGGTCCCTGAGGAAGGGAGACTCCAGGTGGGAAGCCCAGGAGTCAGGGCTGGGTAGAAAGCCCTGGCTGGAAGTGTTGCCTTCCTTCCCCGAGCCTGTGGTCACCTGGACCAGAAATGGAGCCTAGAACCAAAGGCTCGTTTGGGGTGGCTGATCACTCCTGGTAGGAAGCCAGCCACACTCAGGGATGTTAACAGCAAATCCTGCGCTCGGAGTCAGCCGCTGTCTGCAGACACCTGCCTACTGGATGCATGGATGTCACCCCCAAGCGATTTCCACTCCCCGCCACACACACACTCACTAACTCCGCCTATGCGGACGTGCCGCCAGAAGCCACGTCTGGAGAAACGGGACCAGCCCACCTTCTTCAGCCAACCCACGGCCCCTGCCACATCTGAATCAAGCAGCAGCCGCCCAGGATTAAAGCGTTTGGGTGTTGGACCTTTACTAACGTCTGCGCTCCGGCTGCGTCAGGCAGCCACTTGTTATACAGCCAGAAGGGGGAGCGAGTACCAGGTTTCACTCCCTACGCTTCTTCTTGCTAGGTACGGATCAAATGCAGGTTTGTGTGCAAACCAACCCTACGAATCCCCAGGTGTGCTTAGAGTCCCGGAGTTAAGGCCCGAAGGGGTCATTAGATCATCTAATCCGAGTCCTGTTTATCACAGACCATTACCTTCACCCTGTTACCCCTCCACAAAGCCCAGTAACACCTTTGGCTAACGCATCTTCCGGAAAGGGAGCCCGGACGCTCTAAAGCCACCGCTCCCCAGGGGGGCTTGTTCTAGGGGTTCATTGCCCTCACTGCTAACAAGCTGTGCCTAACTGCTCACTGGAATTTGTCTGGCTGTCACCTGAACAGAGCTGTAACTCCCACAGACATGCCACTCACAGGCACCATCCCAAATTGGCTTTGATTTCACTTTCAGAACCGTAACAACCCAATACGGGGCAGCGTAAGAGGACAGACCAATCATTTCCCATCGTTCCCTTGGAAATTCCCCAAACATCGGCCAAGTCTCCCCATGCTCCTCTGCTTTCCTAGATAAACAACCCCCAATCTCACGTCCCCTGCCCGACGTGCCCACACTGCCCACTGCTGTGTGCTGGCTCGCGAAAGGTTGGACCGCCAGCTCCCAGAACAGCCGTGTCGCTCACGTGTGAACGGAACTCTACCTTTGAACTGCTGGGCCCGGGGTGCCTTCGCTTTCTTAGAAGCCGCTTTCTCATCTCCTTTGGCTTCTGCCTCATAGGCGCTCTCTTCCTCCTCCAGCGAGTCATCACCTGTGCTCTCAGAGTCTTCTTCCTCTGCTGACAGTCTTTGACCCTCGTCAGATGCTTCCCTGGTGCCACCAGGCAGGCCGTGGCCAACCACCTGCTCTGCTGCTTCCCAGCTGGTCTGATCTAGAGAATTCTCTGCCTCTTCCACCATCTCCCCAGCAGCTTTAAAAGGAAAAGGAAAGAGTTCAACTTCTGTTCAACGACCTGAGAGGGGTTCCAGAGAGGATGGATCTAGACTGTTCTCAGTGGTAGCAGGTGACCGAACAAGGAGTAATGGTCTCAAGATGCAGTGGGGGAGGTTTAGGTCGGATATTAGGAAACACTATTTCACTAGGAGGGTGGTGAAGCACTGTGATGGGTTCCCTAGGGAGGTGGTGGAATCTCCTTCCTTAGAGGTTTTTAAGGGCTGGCTTGACAAAGCCCTGGCTGGGATGATTTAGTTGGGGTCGGTCCTGCTTTGAGCAGGGGGTTGGACTAGATACCTCCCGAGGTCCCTTCCAACCCTGAGATTCTAGGATCAGACAAATCCACGATGCAGCCCCCGCCTGTGGAGATGCTGGTGACCCAAAGCGAGGCTCTCAGCCGGAGCCTCAGGCCCACACTTGGCTAGCGGGGAAGAGAGCTGAGTGGAGCCGATCCTCAGCTTTAACACGGGCCTCGGGCTCAAAGCAAGGTGCCAGCATGCAGTGCAGCCTGGCTGCTTACGTCAGATGGAGCGCTACATGCTGGGAGCACTGCTCATTTGGCTGCGAGAGGGATGGGAACGATCATCTGTCTATCCCAGTGGAGAGCAGCTGGGAATTTGGGTTCTTTAGGGGTTTATTCCCCTGGAGGAAGCTCAGCCCAGCCGCAGCGCCTGCTTTCCAGGGATGATCTGGATTTCTTTTCTCCCAGCCTGCAGTTCCAGTCACAGCACTTTTAACCCTGAAGCTTCCCCTTCGGGTCGGCTGCACCCAGGGGAAAGCTCCAGAGCTCAGGAGGGACCAGCTCCCTCAAAGCTCAGCGCTCAAGGATCAAGCAGCCCCCGCTGAAACTTCACCCTGGCCTCTTCCCCTCCTCGCTCAGCACCTCCTGGGCTGCCGGGTTCCCTCGCACGGATGGGGATGCACATGCAGCTGGCCACTGGACCAGCCCAAACGGGCCAGGGAAGGACCATGCAACTCAGCCCTGCTGCTGCACCTCCTGTCGGAGGCCCCCACCTGCTTTGTGGACACTGAGTCCCCGCTCCTGGGGCAGGAGCATCACCCCCGTTTTACAGCTGAGGACACAGAGTCAGTGAGCCAGTCTCAGAGCTGGGGGAAGAACACAGGAGTTCTCCCTCTCCCCTCCCCTAGCCACTAAGCAACACTGCCGTCCTACCCATCTGCATCGGGGGAGAGGAGCCGCTTTCTAGTGACCAGCAGCACAAGAGGGGTGTCTGTCGCCTACCCCCGGATCATTGGGAAATCATTATACACACCCCACTCCCTGTGGGCAGATGGCTCCACCCAGCAGGTCAGCTTAGCTCAGCAGCGACCACATACGACACTGCAATTTCACCCGTCGGAAGTAGCCAGATGGCCTCAGCCCGGGTGCTACAGGGGAGGAATCTCCACCCCCCCTTAGTGGTGCCCTGAGCTCCCCTGGCAGCTCTAGGACTGAGGGCACCTTGGTTGGGGCAAGGTGAGACGCTCGCCCCGTTGCCAGCCACTATGTCTAGCCTGTAGACAGAGAGCTCTCGGTCCGCCCCACTCCCCCCATTCCCCTAGGCTCAGCGGTACCGCAGTGCAGACGCAGGTGCTTGCTGGGGATCTGCCCGGCTACAGCAGCGAAGTTGCAGTTGCAGGTCGCCTCCTCTCGCCCCGTCTCTGGGGGGGGCTCCCCGCTCCCCGGTGAATGGCTCTGGGTGTGCTGCCTGAAGAGTTTGGCGTTGGAGCTGACGAAGTCACAGCGGCCGCAGTGGAAGGGGAAGTGACTCCTGTGATGCAGCTTCATGTCCTGGCAGCTCCGGAACAGGAGCGGGCAGGCGCGGTAGGCGCAGGAGACTGGGGACAGCTTGTGGGCGCGCCGCAGGTGCCCGCGCAGCTGCTTGCGGTCCTCCGGGGTGAAGTGGCAGTCCTTTTCAGGGCAGGCCAAAGCCCCCGGGCTGCTGCGATGGCTCTTAAAATGCTCCTTGAGCTCACTGGGCAGCACAAACTCCGCCCTACAAACGGGGCACAGCAGTCGCTCAGTAGCGGAGCCAAGGTCCCCGTCCGGCCCGCTCGCTCCTGGCGAGCTCTGTGCCAGCTCCTGGCAGACCACTGGTTCTCCTCTGCATTCGCCGGGCAGGGCCGACAGCTCCCCCGGAAGCGCCAGGTGCCCAGAGGCTGCTAATGTGATGCACTGGTGCTGGGTCAGCAGGCTGGGGTCGGAGAAGCTCTGGCCGCATCTCTGGCAGAAATAGAGCTCAACCACTTTGACCAAGACCTCTGTGGGAGGAGAGAGAGCGTGTCAAACAGCTGCAGTGGAGAGCTGGAGGCCTTGGCCTGGAGGGCACCAGTTCAAATGCAGCTCGGGTCAAGGGCAGCAAATTCTGTCCCTATCTTCTACGCATGTTATGGGAGACATGTGGGGTGGGGCCTTCAGTCTAATTCCTGGTGAAAGGGCCTGCGCATCACATGGACAGAACAACGAGTAATCTGGACAGAACAAGGAGTAATGGTCTCAAGTTGCAGTGGGGGAGGTTTAGGTTGGATATTAGGAGACACTTTTTCCCTAGGAGGGTGGTGAAGCTCTGGAATGGGTTCCCTAGGGAGGTGGTGGAATCTCCTTCCTTAGAGGTTTTTAAGGTCAGGCTTGACAAAGCCCTGGCTGGGATGATTTAATTGGGGACTGGTCCTGCTTTGAACAGGGGCTTGGACTAGAACCTCCTGAGGTCCTTTCCAACCTTGAGATTCTGTGATTCTAAGGCCGCCACTCCAGTGATGAAAAGCGAGGGGGGAAAGGATAGAGAGCAGTACCAAGCAGACTGTTGGAAGTTCAGCAGATAAGCCAAGGGCCCAAGGGGCTCTGGAGACTGAACTTGGGGAAGGGGTGGGGTGGTGGGGAAGGAAGCTTGCATTGCTTGTGTCCCAGGCTGCGCCTGTTGGGGTCCAGCCCACTGAACGGATTCACAATGAACATTAGGAGAGAAAACACCATCGACTAAGTTCACAATGTGCCAGGGCCTCGAACAGGTGGCGCTTAGAGGACAGGCCACCCAAGGTGCTGAGCAGGGCGGGAGAGGGCCTGTCTGGTCACTGCACATTGCTCAGCCTGGCTGGCACTCACAGCGAGTGGTGGTGATGGGCACCACGGGGAGACACATCCACACAACCTGCCCCACAAGACTGGCTGGAGGATCCTGTCTGCTCTTCCAGAGAGAAGGGACCAAAGAACTAGCCGTGGCCTCCCTGACGCATGGGCGGGTGGCATGGCAGGGGGACGCCCCCCAGGGAGGATCTTTGATCTTCGTATAGTGCTGCCCCCTCAAGGGTATCATACCTGTGGTGTTGTCTGGACTGCTCAGAGACACACCGCCTGCCACAGCCTCTACAAATATTTCCACCTCCGCTGCTTCTGCATGAGCTCCGTCCCCAGCCATGGACGCATCCGTCAGCAACAAGCTCTGTCCCACAGTCAGCGGGGACATGCCTGCCATGCAGTCACTGGAGGTCCCCTGGCCTCCTCCGGTTCCTGCCTCTCCCGAGGTGGGCAACCGCAGCCCTGGGCACAGGGCATCCATCTCTCCTCCGGCGGGCTCAGCACCCACCACTTCTGCGCTCATTTCCTCTCACTCACCAACCTGCCCCGGGCCGCGGAGGAGTAAATCTCTTTCTGAAAAGATACAGACCCAGTGACACAGCCGGACCGCCAGCCCTGAAAGGACTCACGGGCACAGACTCCAGAGATGCCTGGACTTTTCAGGAGACACGGAGCTCCGACTTGCGAAAGAGAGACGTGATTGGAGATGCTGTAAATGGGCTTGATTTTTAGAAGAGTTGTCAGGATGACAAGGTGTCTCAGGCTGGATACCCAATAGCGAGGGGCTCGAAATACCAATCGCTTTTTAAAAGCTTGGCTGACGTTCTGACCCGTCACTAATAATGTATCTTTTTAAATTGCCAAAATAGCCACAACTAGCACAAAGGACTTCAGAGCATCTTGCAGACCTACAGGCTGATGCACGAGGCAAACCCTTGGATACTTCACCCGACAGTGAAATGCAGCTGCCTCTGCAGCGGCCGGATACAGCTATTTAACAGCTCACAGCAACATCACGCAGTGTAAGGCAGGAGGTGATGAATTCTGGGTGCAGGGTGGGAATTGTACAGAAACATGAGTGAAACTAGACCACTAAGTCACCTTCTTGTCGGTTTCCTGGGACACCCCCATTCTGGGGAACCCCTTCACCCCATGAACTCCCCCTCCTCCACCCCTCATCAGGAATCTCCCCCCCTCCCTTTCTGAGGAACCCATCCCCCTCCTCCTCCTGGGACACCCGCCCCCCCGGAGAACTCCCCCTCCCCAGGACCCTCCCATCCCCCCTCTATGGGGAACCCATCCCCCTCCTCCTCCTCCTCCTGGGACACCCCCCCCCCGGAGAACTCCCCCTCCCCAGGACCCTCCCATCCCCCCTCTATGGGGAACCCATCCCCCTCCTCCTCCTCCTGGGGACACCCCCCCCCCCGGAGAACTCCCCCTCCCCAGGACCCTCCCATCCCCCCTCTGTGGGGAACCCATCCCCCCCTCCTCCTCCTGGGGACCCCCCCCGGAGAACCCCTCCTCCCCATCAACTCCCCTCCTCAGGACCCTCCTGGGACCCCCCCCCGGGACCCCTCTTCTCCACCCGCCCTCAGGACCCTCCCATCCCCCCTCCGCGGGGAGCCCCCCCCTCCTGAGATCCCCTCCCCCACTGGGCTCCCCAGGCCGGGCCCGGCCCCTCCCCGCTCGCGGGGTTGCAGCGCCCCGCCCCCCTCACCTGAGGGGCTCAGCTCGCGCTGCCCCCGGCGCGGCCCATCTCTATGGTGCCTCCGCCCGCGCCCGGCCGGGAGCGGCCCCTTTGTGCTGCGGCCCCATCCGGCCCTTCTCTCCCCCGGCCCCGCGCTCTATGATGCCTGCGGCTGGGGAGGGGGAGCCGGGCCGGAGCCGGAACCGGAACCATAGAGTCGAGGGGTGGAGAGCGGGGTCCCTGGGTGGACCGGAACCATAGAGTCGAGGGTGGGCTGGAGGGACAGAGCGGCGCTGCTTGGCGGTGAGGGCGGGGGAGAGGGGACGGGAGCTGGTCACGGCCCCGTCCGGGGGCGGGGGGGCGGAGGGGGCTGGTCCCATGGGGGGAGGGGGAACGGATGGGAAGGGAGGTTGCGGGGGGCTGGCCCCACGGGGGATGGGGTCTCTAGGAGGGAGGTTGCGGGGGGCCGGCCCCACGGGGGATGGGGTCTCTAGGGGGGAGGGGAAGAGGGGCCGGCCCCATGGGGGATGGGGTTTCTAGGGGGGGCGGGGAAGAGGGGCCGGCCCCACGGGGGATGGGGTCTCTAGGGGGGGCGGGGAAGAGGGGCCGGCCCCACGGGGGATGGGGTCTCTAGGGGGGGCGGGGAAGAGGGGCCGGCCCCACGGGGGATGAGGTCTCTAGGGGGGCGGGGAAGAGGGGCCGGCCCCACGGGGGATGGGGTCTCTAGGGGGGAGGGGAAGAGGGGCCGGCCCCACGGGGGATGGGGTCTCTAGGGGGGAGGGGAAGAGGGGCCGGCCCCACGGGGGATGGGGTCTCTAGGGGGGGTGGGGAAGAGGAGCTGGCCCCACGGGGGATGGGGTCTGTAGGGGGGCGGGGAAGAGGGGCCGGCCCCATGGGGGATGGGGTCTCTAGGGGGGGTGGGGAAGAGGGGCTGGCCCCATGGGGGATGGGGTCTCTAGGGGGGGCGGGGAAGGGGCTGGCCCCACGGGGGATGGGGTCTCTAGGGGGGAGGGGAGGAGGGGCCGGCCCCACGGGGGATGGGGTCTCTAGGGGGGGAGGGGAGGAGGGGCCGGCCCCACGGGGGATGGGGTCTCTAGGGGGGGCGGGGAAGAGGGGCCGGCCCCCACGGGGGATGGGGTCTCTAGGGGGGGTGGGGAAGAGGGGCCGGCCCCACGGGGGGATGGGGTCTCTAGGGGGGCGGGGGAAGAGGGGCCGGCCCCACGGGGGATGGGGTCTCTAGGGGGGCGGGGAAGAGGGGCCGGCCCCACGGGGGATGGGGTCTCTAGGGGGGAGGGGAAGAGGGGCTGGCCCCACGGGGGATGGGGTCTCTAGGGGGGGCGGGGAAGAGGGGCTGGCCCCACGGGGGATGGGGTCTCTAGGGGGGGAGGGGGAAGAGGGGCCGGCCCCACGGGGGATGGGGTCTCTAGGGGGGGAGGGGAAGAGGGGCGGCCCCCACGGGGGATGGGGTCTCTAGGGGGGAGGGGAAGAGGGGCCGGCCCCACGGGGGATGGGGTCTCTAGGGGGGGGTGGGGAAGAGGAGCTGGCCCCACGGGGGGATGGGGTCTGTAGGGGGGGCGGGGAAGAGGGGCCGGCCCCCACGGGGGATGGGGTCTCTAGGGGGGAGGGGAGGAGGGGCCGGCCCCACGGGGGATGGGGTCTCTAGGGGGGGCGGGGAAGAGGGGCTGGCCCCACGGGGGATGGGGTCTCTAGGGGGGGGTGGGGAAGAGGGGCCGGCCCCACGGGGGATGGGGTCCTCTAGGGGGGCGGGGAAGAGGGGCCGGCCCCACGGGGGATGGGGTCTCTAGGGGGGGTGGGGGAAGAGGGGCTGGCCCCATGGGGGATGGGGTCTCTAGGGGGGAGGGGAAGAGGGGCTGGCCCCATGGGGGATGGGGTCTCTGGGGGGAGGTTG